>VYZR01067607.1:25882-39661 GCA_013400675.1 Oxylabes madagascariensis
AAAGCTTTCCTGTGGTTTGAAGAGGCAAAAACAGACAATTTTTTAAAAAAAAAAAAAAAAAAAAAAAAAAAATCAGCTTCTGGAAGGGAAGAACATCTGCATCTAAAACATGCCAATTAGCAAGAAGACACGAGTGATGCTAACGCGCTTGCTCTATTTTTGGTCACTGCCTACGTGATCAGGAAAGAAACAGAGAATGCTATGGCTTTGATTAACTCTTCTCATTCCCTTTTAAAAGCATTTCTTCTTGTTTTCACCAGTGAAAGGTTGGTGCACAAAGCAAGTCCGTGATGTATAAATGCAGCTGGAATCAAGCAAATACATGGTCATGGGCAATTAATTTGATATATTTACTAAATAGCCTGTAGCCTACTGAGTGTGATAGACTGTACCCTGGCATACAGAAAGCCAGGAAAGGCCTATATATTTACATAATTCTTATTTGTATAGCTAAATCTTGAATTTTCACATCTCCAGTTTTTATTTTGTTTTGACTTCTGTCGTGTCACTTGACATTGTCTTTTCATGTTTTCAAGATTTTCCTGAGATAGTGTTTCATTTTAGCACAAGTAACTATAATAAAATGGCAGGTCCTGGTACCTTCAGCTCTACCAATGAATTATCTGTAAGATTTTGAGACCATTATAATTGGTATGAAACTGTTGGCAGAAGAAATGTTAGTAGAACCTGTCCAGCTCAGTTCACTGCCAGAGAACAGAGATGTGGGGTTGTTGTAGTTTAAGCATGGCTTCCTTTTTAATGTTTTTTTCTTTTAATACGGAGTTTTTTAGTAACTTTTTAAAATAAAATTATTCTTTTTCCAAAATCACTTACAGAAAAGTCTATTGAGAACATCCTTCAGACAACAGGGAAACATAAATTTCTAATACATTGTAATCTTTTAGTTCATCCTTCTGTGTGTCTAAATATTTCACAACCACCAAAGCACAGCAGAACGTGCAATTTTAAGTTAATCAAGGAGATTTTGCCTTTTGCATAACAAGGCAGAGTGAACATCTGAGCCCTCACTAAGGACATAATAAGCAATCATATTAATGCTGATTATAGAAAGATACTTCAACTGGAAGCTGAATTTGGTTCCCAGTGCATGTAAACAGTACGAAATAATTCAGGTGCTTGGGGTTTGTGTGAAAGGTGTTGGAAGTTGTTCAAGGCTTAGCTTGAGAGCGTGTGTGACTTCTCAGGCACGTGCACAACATGAATATCTTGGCTCCATTTGCTCTTTGACTTCCTTCCAGAGGTCAGGGGCTGTCCATACCTGATACCAAGCGATTGCCATTCATCCCTGGTGCTCTGATTCAGCCCCTTGGAAATGAAGGCAAAACTCCCCATGGATTCTGTAATTTTTCAGGCAAAGCCATTAGCAGCTCTGCACCTGTCAGAGTTGCCATACCTTAATGGCTTTGAACCTGATTTACAAATACTTTAGTGTTGTTTTATCTCAAATGTTTAGCAATTTTCCTGGTCCTGTCAGGTAAAACAAACTCAGGTGTTAATTATTGTTATTTCAAGTGCAGCATATGGGGAAATGAAAAATGTCTTGCAGGTACAGCAATAAAATGAAATCCTAATTAGTCTTTGGGTAAAACTGACATCAAAAGAGGGCACTAGTCCTCCACTGAACCCAGGTGTGGTGTGTTCCCAGATTTCCCTCTCTGTAAGTGTGGAGTGTTGGTGATAGAACAGTTATCTTTTTGGAGTGGAGCAAAATCTCTGTTTATTTGTATTTCTAAGTTCAGTGGAATCCTTCCAGTACTATTTATGAGACCTTGAATAGACTGTGAGATAAGGAACAGGAAAGCTCACTGCAGAACAGCAGTAGCCTCTATTTTAATCCTTCAGACCAGGGATGTGGAATTCAGCAATAGTCTTGGTGGTATAATAGATGTGACCTTTTAAAGGGACCACTTAATTTATGTCAGCTTTCCCAGAACAGGGCAACAGACACCATCAAACTGCTTTTCCTACACCAAGAGTGGGATGGGTTGCAGATCTCCATGGTGCTTTCCCATGCCCTGTCACAGAGCCCACTGAAATGAATGAGAAGATGCCTTCAGAGGTAAATTGTGGTGACTTTACTGGGTTTTGGGCTTTGCTCAGGTAGCTCACAGCATCCCTTTCTGTGCTGCTAAACAGCAGGTCCCTGAGTACCTCAAAACTGCGTTGTTTTAGTCAGCAAGAGTTACAGATGGTAACTGGGCCAGCGTGGGGAAGGAATAAAAAAATAGGAAAAAAAAATCAGCCTTTTTTTCTTGGTGATTGTTCAAGGCCCCTGGTTGTTCTGGTCTCTGTGTTGTGTGTGTGTTGGCTGTGTACCTTCCCTCGGGAAAGCAGATGGATGAGTCTGCACAGCTCTGGAAAACGACTGCAGTGTGGTAGTTTAAACCCAGTTCAGCTAAAGCACAGGGAGCCAAAGCCTTTGGCACCGACCTCCGGAGGGCTCAGATAGATCTGTTACAGTCACTCTGCTGCCACTGCTGCCCAGAGCAGCTGGAGCTCTGAAATGGCTCAGCTTTGGTGTGAACTGAACAAGCTGAGAAACAAGAGTGCTTTGGTGGGTGGGACCCCTGCTCAGGTGGCTGTTAAATGAGGTTCTGCATTTATATATCAAATATAACCTTGTTCCAGCTACTTCCTTTGTTCCTTCACTTCAGCTTTGACTTGAATGGGAGTATATTTTCTAGACATACCCAACAATAATAGGAAAGGTTCCTACACATACTAGTTATTCCAGCTGCAAACAAGAAAAAAATCACAGGTTTTAAAACTGTCATTTTATAATGGTATTATTTAAACTTCAGGCATTTTTCAGTGTTACAGATGCCTTGAAATTAAGTAATATACTCAATGTTTACCCCAGAACTTTTTAGGTTTCTCACTTTAGTGCCTTTGTTGATCAGGAGGGTCTATTTATATTTTAATTTGTGTGCCTGTGATGTTGCTGTCCTGTTTTCAGCTGGGGGAGTTAAATTTCTTCCCAGCAGCTGGGATTTGGATTTGGGATGAGAAAGGGATTGGTTTTTAGGTGTTGTTGAGTTGTGTTTGTACGAAGTCAAGAACTTTTCAGCTTCTCACACTGCCCTGACAGCGAGGGGATGGGGGACACAACAAGCTGGGAGGGGACACTTTTGGGACAGCTGACCAAAGGGTTGTCCCACACTTTAGGACTTCATGGTTAATCTATAAACAGGGAGAGGTGGCCACTGCTCAGGGACTGGCTGGGCATCAGTCAGGGAGTGGTGAGCAACTGCTCTGTGCATCACTTCTTTTGTATATTCTTTGGTCGTTCCATTATTATTTTTTTCCTTCCTTTCCTGTCCTATTAAACTGTCTTTATCTCACCCCACCTTATTTTTTTGGATTTTCTCCTCCATCCCACGGGGAGTGAGGCAGTGAGCAGCTGTGGGGTGTTCCACTGTCTGCCCAGTTAAACCACAGCCGTTGCTTAAGCTTCAGTGGAAACACTGAAAACCTCTGGCTTAAACTCTGAATTTAGGTCTGGTACAACTAGATAATGACTAGGCATCAAAAGCTTCAAATGCCTTTGCATTATAATTGATCTCTCTTACATACCTATCAAAATTTCTTTCAAAATTTAAAACAGCCTCAGGCTTTCCCCATATAAGAAGTGGATCCTGCCTTTCCCATATTTAAAGAGTTGATTCCAGAGAGGTTTGCCAGTGTTTGGTTCCTCTTAAATGCTTGCTATTTCTGTACAATTCCCTGAAGTGTATGATGGTTTATTTGATTTCATTAACATTTGGAAAGGATTTGAGGAACTGCATGGTTTGGTCACTACAGTAAAAAGATAATAATGCTCCTGGGAGCAGCTGAATGTGGAAATTGCATGTGAGAAGCTGCATGTCCATCCTTGGAGGCTGTAACAGCCTCTCTCTACGGTGTGCTGTAAAGTTTTAACTGCTCTAATCAGCCAGGACCATCACTACCACTCATGTCAGAGGAATGACTCTCTTTTCGATGATAACATCTGAGGGCTGTTCTCATTGATGGCCCTGCCTATATATCATTTTCCAAGCATGAGAACACGTTCAAGTCTAAACTTGTTGCATATTGAAATAATTTGGAGGGAAGGCCACCACGAGAGGAGGACTGGCCAGGATCTGGCACTGGGTGGGGAAAGCTTGGATTCACGTTTCCTCTTTCCGTGCCTTCAAGCACGCCTGTATTACAGGCAAGGGTATAAAGCCATGTTCTTCACCAAGCCACCTCTTTTACCAGCTACATAATGCCATGAGTAGTGTCATGCTGCCAGAGCAGACTGGTTAGCTTATTCCTTTCCCTAGAAGAAAGGGCAGGAAGGCAGGAGTGGGGCTGGAGGCAGGTGAGCTGCATTAACAGCCTGACTGGCAGTGGCAGCCCCCTGTGTGCTCTGGGCTGCTCCTCCAGGAGTGCTTTAAGCTCTCATAGTCCACGTGGACTGTTGTAGTGCGCTAGGTATTAGGTTCACTTTGTTGTTATTTGCACTGGGGTTTTTTGTGTTTGCACACACACCCCCTCTCTCCTGAGCCCAGAATTCCCTGGTCCCCCATCCCCCACCCCTGTCCCCCTGGGGACAAAACAGAGAGGTCTGCCATGCCCTACAGTCGGCATCAAATAAAGACCTGGGGCAGCCCCAGGAAAGGAGAAAGAGCTGCCTCGAAATCTTTTATCTTGGTTCTTTATCGCAGTCTAGCTCCTTAGGGTGCTGAGCTAGCCAGGATCGGACTCCTGAGAGCAGCAGGGCTTTCATTAAGCTGGTGCCCAACGTGGGGCTTGAACCCACGACCCTGAGTCTCATTAAGAGTCTCATGCTCTACCGACTGAGCTAGCTGGGCACATTCCCAGAGCTGGGCACATTCCCGAAGCCGGGCACATTCCTGGAGCCGGGCACATCCCCAGAGCCCGGCACAGCCCCTGAGCAGGGCACATCCCCAGAGTGGACCATAAGTGTTGATGGGACTCCTGTATTTCAGCAGCATCTTACAAAGGTATTTGTGGAGTCTTACAAGTTCTCCTTGAGTTTGGCAGGGATGTGAAGGCACTTGTGGGATGCGGCACACTTCATGCAAATCCCTGCTGCTTAGTAGTATTTTACATAGGCTTTTGCAGGACCTCAGAAGAGGATGCAGTGGTTCCTGTGCCATCACTCGTTGCAGTGGCTTGCCCCAGAGGTCTTCCAGCATTGCTTGCAGCCGTGGGAAATTGCACTTGAAAGAGGCTGCTACCACAGCAGCCCAGGCTGACAGCAAGAGCAAACCAGCATTGGCCTGCAGCACGGTCCTTGCTCAGAATCACTGCCTGCAAACCAGCAAAAGGGTTGGAATGCTGGTGTGAGAATACTGAAGTAGTCTCCTCTCACTTTTTGAACTTGGTCCTTATATTTTAACAGAGCTGTGTACATTGCCTAGCATTTGAGAGGATAATATAGGGCCTTTTTCTCAAATCTTTAAAACCTGCCTCCCTTGAAGTCTGAAATGTTGTATCTGATAGTAACCAATTCTAGGGAGGAGGGCTGCCCTGCTCCAAATCAAAAAGGCAAAAATTAATTTCATTTTTCTTTTCTTTTAGAAGCAAACATTGTGAATGAGGCACAGAAAAACTTACCAGCCCGCTGTCACTGTAGTCTCTTGCACTGAGATTTCAAGCTACATTTTATGTCTCTCCCTCCCTCCTCTCTCTGCCCTTCCCTCCCCACCTCCTCTCCCAGCACCATACATGTGTTTAATCTTAGACATGGATGTAAACCTGTCTATTCCTTATTTTGCATCCTTCGAGTATTATTATAATCAGGCCAGTTTATTAAGAATTAATGCCCCTTCGTGTGCAGAGGATAATGGAATGGCCACATTTCCTCTTGTGCCGGACCGTGATTTACTAAAAGGAGCTTCTAGGGAAAGGATCATAAAAGAGTGAGTCCCCCACCTCTGGATTAATATTTAATCAGGTGTTAAGAGAGCCTTGTGTTGGATTCTAGAGTTGCTAGCAGAAACCTGCAGGGGAAATGAGAGGGTCCTGCATCTTAAAGGGGCAATGCAATTATAATTAAAGGCTTGATCCAAAGCCCTTGGACATAAATGAAAAGCTCCTGTTGGTTTGAAGACCTCTGGATCTGGCCCAAAGGGTTCCAAAAATAATGAATGTTTTTGCATGTGAGACATAGAAAGACAGGCGTACTTATTGAGATAATTATTTCAAAGGTATCAAACAAGGTTAATATGCATGGTCTAAATTTAAAATGAAGGGGATGGAAGAGGTCTGCTGCCAAAAACATGCATCAAACAAGCTGGGGCCAAACTGTTCCAAAGTTTTTAAGTATGTGAACATGAATTCAGATTGCCTAGCTCTTGTATTTCATGGCTAAATAAGCTACACTGAGAGAAGTGTGGCAGTTGACTTGTTCCAAGTCTCATTATGGTTTGTGGACTATAGCTCAATAATCTGTTTTTAAGTAGGCACAGATCAGCTCCCTTCAGTTTGCAGGCCTGCAGCTGGTTCCCTAAATCAGCTGTACCACATCCTCTGCGGCCCTGTCCTCCTGCAGGAGCAGCTCAGGTGGGATGCTCTGGGTGGGACACAGCCCTGCAAGCCCCCAGAGCAGGAAATGCAGGGAGCCCATCTCACAGTGCACCTTGTAAATCTAATTTCTGCAAACCAAGTGCCTTTTTCAGTTACTGCATCATGTTCCCAGTACTGTCACTGGGTTATTTCATAATAAAGCTGTGCGTATAGATTTTTAAGATCTTAAAATATGTTATTGACTTGGAACAGGGTGTTGGGGGGTGTGTTGCTGGTCAATGTAGTTTATTGCTGTGTTTCAAACTTTACCCAATAAGAAAAGCCTCCAACTGATGTGAAACCCCTGATAAGAAGAAAGGATGCAAAAATGAGGGTGGTGCTGAGGCTCTTCTCCTCAGATGAGGGGGGAAAGGAGAGGCTGCTCTGTTGTGCAGTGCCTGAAGAGAATGAAGTTTGACCATGGCAGATCTCTCTTCTTGCTACAAAAAATACTTTGCTGTCTGGTGATGGTGAGATGAGGGGCTGCCCAGCTGAGATGATTTTGATGATCTTGTGCCATCCTTAAAACTGGCCCTTCGACCCAATGCCCTCGGTATGCTTGGGGGCACATAAATCCCCCAGGAAGGTGGCACATGCAGGTGCTCAGTGTGGCTCACTGTAATTCAGAGCAGCCTCTCATGTCCCAGGTCACTGTGTTTCCGTTGATCTCAGTTTGCATCTGCTCTCCATCTCTGCTGGTTTTGCATTTGTGCTAAATATAGCACAGACAGAGGGCACTGATTAGGGCTGTGTTTGTATCAATAAATCTCTTTCTCTGAACATCCTCGGGATGCCTTGCACAAGGTAACTTGGTGCAGTGTAATGTGGGATGATGACATGGTGCATTACATCTGGTGAATTTAGAAAATCTGCTGGTATTCCTTCAATCGATTTTGGCTATTTGTGTTTTAAAAGGTAAATCCTATAACAGGAGAGTAGATTTAACTCTAAAACACAGCTACAGTGCTTGCATGAGCTTGAGAGAACTCATTTGAGAGAACATTGGTTGTGCACTTTCTTGTTTTGTGTTTTTGCAATTGCACTTTGAGCATGAATTCTAGATTTCCTGCAAATTTACAGCCTAGAGTTCAACAGAGACCCACAACAAGCTGCATCTTCCAAGCAACAGTGGAAGTGAATTTCTTTACTTTGGTACTGGATATGTTTAGTGCTAATGGCAGAATTCTTATGAGCTGTATCTAAACCAATTATATTCGTAATAAGTCTCTTCTCTCCTTTTTCCCAGAACCATCTCTTCATTCATTTGATGCTTCTGATTTCATGAGGGAAATCAGAAACCTTTTATTTTTAAAATATTTGTTTGTGGGTTTTCCACATCCTGTGCTTTTGGAATCAGAAATCAGAAATTAGATTTTAAAAATTGAAATCTATAACTACAGAAGAATTTTTTTCACTTCAGATTTACATTGGTAAAGTCGATTTGATTGTACCCTCGAGTTTTCGTGATCTGAAGGCAATAGAAAATAGGCTGTATGTTTTTGCTGGGTTTGTTTTCATCATCTTGAGGTCTTTGCAGCTACCTCAGCCTCTGTAAAAAGTTAGGATGCAAAATTTTGGCATTTTGAAGGATTACAGTACAGTCAGTACCTATGAGAATTCACAGCAGAGATGTGCCGGGATGAAGAGGGCATGTGCCCAGCAGCAAAAGCAGGAAGCAGGGATGGATGTGGAACCTGTGACCACTGGATCTCCTCTGTGCTCCTGAACCAGAGCTAAACAGCTGCCTCCCTTGTGATGATTGCTCCCAGGGAAAGACTTTCCCTGAAAACCTCTTTCCAGCACCATCTCTAATAGGAGAGGCTTATTTCAGAGTTTTATTCCAGCTCATTTAAGTTTAGGAACCTTCCCCGTTGCTCATTAATCTCAAGGAAAAATGCAGATGAGAGAGGTTCAGCCGGTGTGCAGCCACTCCAGATGAATCTGGGCAAGGGCTTTTCTTTCCTCCTGCTGGCTGGAGGTCAGGAGCCATGGCTGCATTAAAACACCTCAACAGAGCAATGCCCAATTACACAGCCTCTCGTAAGGGCTGGAGACTGCGAGACCATTACCATTGGATAGGAAGAGCTGGATCTCCCCATCGTTTGGTGAGAGATGAGAAATGATCAAAGGAAACTGACTGGTGTTTGAAATGAAGTAGGGAAGGGACTTTTGCTTCTAATGAAACACTAACAGCTGCTTTGTGATTCAGCCTGCTGCCCTTGCTTGAGAATAGTACCAAATTGTCCATTAGTGGCACACAGCATTGCAATAAAACTTATGAAAATTATTTATTGCTACATCAAGCTATTCAGTTCCTTCTCACAAAGCAAGATATAGCAGAAATGGGGTAAAGGCCAAGCATTTAGCATTAAGTTCCCAAACAGTAAGGTCTTACCTAATGTGCAATGTATCCATTGCAATTAAGAGCAGAAGTTAATGAAGTTTCTGACAGTCCTTATTTTTTCCTGGGGAAACTATGGTAATCTGGGGCTGGCCACAAAGTAAGTTATCTCCAATTCATGCAAACCTCAGCTTTGCTTAGGAAAGTTTCATTCTTTTCTCAGAACCTCCCTATTAACCTTGTCTTCCTTTTCTTTTGGAGAGAGAATTCCTTTTCTGTGGATGTAATTGTGGGGGAGTTTGTTGTCTGTGCAATTCTCAACCAACCAGACCTCATCCCCTCGATGTCTGAGAGCTTCAGGAGGTGGTGGCAGATACCTGACCTGATCAGGCAAAAGCCTCCCCTTTCCTGTGGTCAATGGGGATTTTGCCACTGACCTGTTAGAGTCAGGATTTCAACCCTGATGTTCTCAAAGAGATATTGATGGCACACGGTGGAAAAAAAAAACAAGGTATTTTATCACAAAAACCAAGCACAAATGTGCAAATAAAACCACAGAGATAATAAAGGTCAAAGCTGTTTAATGGACCTTCATAAAGTTATGCACCACTTAAATCCTAATTAACTCCAGTTTGGGGCATTTCAGTGGGATTTAATAAATGGGCTTGCGGAGAACCTCTGCACAGGGTTGAATTTCAACCTTAGCAGGGAAAACGGGAGGAGGTTAGTTTACATTAGGCATCTGTGTATTTTGTTCCCAAAGTAGCATTTAGGAAAACGGCCACAAACAGCACATGCTGCGTTATAGCTGGCAATTTAATCTGCAGGCAGGAACATATGAAATCCATGATAGGATGAAGTTTGCATTGCTGTGAGTGTTGTATAATGGAAGTACTCAACAAAAGCCAGAAGGCTGAGCAACAAGTGGCATTTCAAACCTCTGGGTTTACCACAGGCTCACGTATTTTGTAGGATGGATATTGTACTTAGGTTTCTAGTATTCTGTGGAAACAACGGGGCTGCATTAGCAGGGGTGGAGCCAAGTGGTGTTACTACAATGCAGGGAAAAAAAATCAATTTATTCTGTGGCTTACAATTTATTTCATGGTTGGGGAAATATCAGTTTAAGTGATGATTATGTTCCCCAAGCATGTGGTACACTGGCTCTGTGTTTAATATAAACAATTACTGTATATGGGTTGCATGTGTGGTTATAGTGTGGTGGTGTGGTGTGGTACTGAGATTTTATCAGATCTGGGCTTGTCGCATTCCTCACCAATATAGAACTTTCCCTTCGGTCAAATTACTATCTGTGCAGGTCATCCAAGTGAATGTGAGCAAAACCTTTACACTGCTTGTTTCCCATCATATATTCCATTGTTGGCATATTCTGAATATTATAAATTCAGAGTCTGATGAGTCCTTAAAAGCACTCGTGGAACTCTACCTCAAAGGGTTGGCTTCTTCATTGTCTAAATCCCATGGAATAAACTGCTGGAAAAAAAAAGAAAATGATAATATTTTTAAGAATTTCTGGATATTATTTCTTTATAAGGTGATTCTCTGTAGCCTCTCAAGATTTTTGGTAATGCAAGAATAAGTGATTTGAGCTCCTTGAAAGTGCCCAGGGAATTGCACTGTTCCATAGCAAGTTTCATTCGCAGGACACTGTACTTGCTACCAGTTTCTGAGTTAATTCGGCCACCCTTATCATCTGTTCTCTGAATTTGCAAAGCAGAAAAAACAGCTTCAGTATTTCAAAACGTGGGAAATAAAAGCTCTGCTCATTTCTACCTCCCCCCTGGATCCCAGTGATGCATTTGGAGTTGCTGGGTCCAAGCCTCCGTGGCTGGTCTGCCAAGGCAAGCAGAGGTGCTGTCAAACCCTGCCTGTGGTTTTGTGTGCCCCCAGAGCTCTTCCCTCCCCTGGTGCAGCGTTTGGCCAGGCTAACTCTGACAGGGGAGCTGGGTCGGGCATGGAAAGAGGTCCTGTCACAAAGTCTCTGAAAATTGCCAGCTCTTGGTTAGCTGGGAGCAGAAGGAAAGAGGAAGGGAGGAGGACAGTGTTCCCTTGCCAGCAGGCAGATAAGGGTTACTGTCTCAGCGTGGCATTTCAGTCTCGCCTCTTATTCCAGTCCCCTCCCCCCGTCCTCCCTTCAGCTTTAATATCTAGGTTTGTCTGATTTTTAAACTGGGTTATTTGAATGTCAAACTTTCAATAACACTTTAACAGAGGTGTCCATTAACCCATGCTAAATTACAGCAGAACATCTCTGGAAATACATGTGACATCCACATGAATACCAAATGAATTCATTAGGATCAGCGCTATTACAATGAATACCAAATGAAACCCACAATGATGGGGACATCATCTCTCTCTGGGAATAATCGACAGCGTTCCTTTGGCACTAGTCAAACACATCAGCTGTTTGTTTCCACTGATGAGAGGTGGCAGTCTCGGTTTTGGTTAGATAAACAAATGATGACACCAATAATCACTTAGTTGGTGGCTGTAATGCTTAATAATCACATCCTGATATCAAGCACACTAGAAGCAGTGCTGCACTTTTTATGCATAATGAATCCCAAACACTTCATAAAAGGTGATAACTTTCTTTGACCACTGAATATATTATTTATAAAAGTGTTCCCTTCCCTTCCCCCTCCCACCCTTGGAGATCCTTTTACTTTTTTTTTTTTTTTTTATCATGTAGAATACACTGGTAGCACATCTTAGACTATGAGGTCTCTTCTTATACATAATTTATAAAACAATTTACAAGTGATTTATTTTTAGCAATAAGATAAAACATGGTGTGAAGGGTTTTACCAACAGAGATATAGACGGTTTGGGAGTAATACTTGTGGAGGAGCCTGGGATCAAGTGAAAATTATTTTTCCTTTTTTCCCTGAGGTGTGAACTTTAAGGAGCCTCCTCTTGCACCCATTTGCACAGTGCATTAAATACACACACTTCGTTAAAACTGCATGAAATTGTATGGCACCATGTTTCAGATGGTCTTGGAAAACATCATTTCAGCAAAGCTAGTGGTGGCAGGTAGATCTTGTTGAGGGACACGACGAGAGTCCTTTCCAGGTGCTGTCTGGTTTAGTGGCTGGCTCTGCCTGACTTGAGGCCCTACTGAGTGCTGGAGCTGCCGATGCCCACAGAGGTGCTACAAACCCTAGTTTGTAAATAACAGCTCGCTGATGAAGAGGAGGGGCTGTGCTGCGTCCCCTGCCCCAGGAGATGGCAGTGTTTAAGAGCAGGAGCAGAGCATCCTGCATGTCAGGAACCTCCTGTCCTTGCACCAACCCTGGTCCTCATCAATCAGGAATTCGCAAATATCCTGGTGGTACTCTAATGGGAGAAGAAACATGGGCTGACCCGAGCATGGAGAGAGGGCCGTGTTGTAGCAGAACCTCTTTATGCCAGTTGTGGTGGTCTTTGATCTGAATTACTGTTTTGGGCTTGTGTGTAGCAAGATGTTCAACGATGTTGACCTTGTAGTTCTCACATCTCAGCCTGCAGCTGTGTGTACTGCAGTGGGAAAACCCATCTCACTGTCTTTCTCTCATACTAAATATTATTTCATATCAGCCATGTTTTTTTACAAAACTAAAAAGTCCGTTTCTACAGGGACCCTGCCTTGGAGCGCTGGATACCAGCACAGCATAAAATACAATCAGCATCAAGGACAGCATGTGCTAATCCAGTAACCACTGAATGAGGTTCAGGCTTTCTCTTTCCAAGACTCTTCCAAGAGATGTCAGGAAAAATTGCCTGTTCCCCCTGGCTGTGTGGAAACACCAGGAGTGGTCCCTACCTGCTGTGGTCACCAATTGGTGGCTTTGAAAATCGAAGCTATAGGTTGGGTTCTCCAGCATCACAGGTGGCACAGCCCCTTCTGACCATGCAATATGCACCTAATGAGCATGCTGATGCTCTGCTGGTGTGCTTAGAGCTTTGCAACTTTGCTCTGTACAGGACTGTGTAAGATAACAGACAACAAGGCTTCCAATTCCCAGTATCTGCTTTTCAGGTAAAAGATGGAGCTGGTTCTGACTTCTGGCATTTATGTGTCAGAGCTGGGAAAATGTGCAGCTCTTGTGTGTGTCCAGGTAGGAGCAGGGCACCAGGACTTGTGTGCCTGGAGGAAACATCCTCCTGGAAGGCCATCTGAAAGGGTAAACCTGTCACTACTTAACTAAAAACTTAATCAGAACAGTGCCTGTAGTTGTGTTGTGTCCAGAGACCGAAATGCCTGTGACATGAGAGTCCAGAAACTGGGGATATCCAGCCATTTTTGGGGGCATGTTCAAAAAACCTGAGGAGGAAGCTGGAAGCACAGTCTGGGCTATTCTGTGGTCATCTTTCTGAATTCCTTTTGCATGTTCTGCTCCTCTGTCTCACCCTGAACTCCTGGGCTGTCTCTCAGCTCTCCATTGTGTGATCCTGGCCTTGAAATGGTTCAGCCTTCCAACTCCTAGGAAACTAATTTCCTACTAATCTATTTGTTTAAAATTAGCATTTACAAAGATAACTCTGTGAGCAGCCTGGACTTTGATTTGGGGAGACTGGGGACATGCACCCCAGAAAACTGTAAATGCAGGCACTGCTTTCCTTTGCATCCAGAATTCAACAGAGCTGTCAGATAACACATGAGAGATGGTTAATAATAAATTAAAAACATCGCAGCCACAGGGAAACTGCATCTCTCCCCTCCCCCCAAACTCCCCCTCTTTTTTGCTTTTTTCTACCCCATGGGCTTAATCAGCATCAAAGAGTAACAAATCCAATAAAATGCTTCCCTGAGCCGGGAACCAGCCTGAACTGGATGTGCACACACACACACACAC
>VYZR01067607.1:59403-70031 GCA_013400675.1 Oxylabes madagascariensis
TGAAAAAAAATTGTATGGAACAGCATTCTGCTTTTTGTTTGAATATGCTGTAATTCATCAGCTAAATAATTTATGTAAAAAACACTGAGAATTGGGTTTAGAAAAGATACTTGTAGTCAGAACACAGTTTAACGAAACTCAGTAATCTAAAAGTGAAAACATGAATTCATTTCCACACTATATAAATCCATGTAAACTAGTAAGATTTATTTCTTTTATGTTTGGAGAAGGAAGGAACTGTTTAATTGGAGAAAGTTCAAACCCTGTGGTGATAAAACCCACGTACACGAGTAGCGTGTGTATCTGTAATATTGTATTGCTTTCCCTGTAGGTAGTTTCAGTAGTCCTTACTCAATGTACATATGTTCTTTGAAAAGAATAAGAGAATTAACAAACTTTCATAGCTGTGTTGTACAGAATATCCTACATGATGGGAGTTCACTTACATACTTACTAGATTTCGCTTACTAGATATTTTCAGGCACGGTTGCTCAGTGCTTACAAACAATTGCAGTGGCTGTGCACAAATTAAATAGAAATGCACAGCTAAGACCAAACTCTTTCGAGGTCAGGCCCTACAAACCCACTGCACATCAGCTGTGCTAAGAGTTGGCACTGGGACTTGAACGAAACATGTGACAAACATATGGAAAATATATTCCTTTGTTTTGTACGTTTGAAAAATGGATTACACTCAACTTGCTACTGCCTTTGAGGGCTATAAGATAAAATGTTGCAAGGTTCATTGACTTCAAGATGGGAATCCTGGGTACAGCCCAGATGGAAGCCTGATACCAAAAGCTGCTCTTGTCTTTGAACATTATTAGCCCCAAAGAACCGAAATTCCTTTTAGGTTTCTTCCCACCCACTTTAAAACAATATGTGTGCAAAGACTTTCCACTTGGTTTTATTCCTGGGCTGACCTGCAGTTGAAGCACTGAGGAAAATGGGGTTTAGGAGAAGATTGGCTTACAAGTTCTCTTGTTGGCATGGACACTGAAGAGTTTTGGGAGGTGTAAAAAGCCCATAGAAAACTGCTCCAGGGTAGCTATTCTGGTGCTTGTAGAGAAGATGGCTTGAGGAGGTTGTGTCCCCCATGGGCCTCATTCTCACTGACGTCTTGATAATTCTCTTCCCTCATCCTGGTTGAGCTGACAGTCAGATCCCTGAATTAGATCTTTGAGGTGATCATGTCTAATATCTGCATTCCACTTACCTCTTTTCATTTTATGAAACTCATTTATATGTGGCATCATTTCATAGTGATTCCTTAGAAACACTTGCACTGATGACTGCGGGTGGGAGGGCAGGTAAGTGTGGGCAGTGGTGCTGCTGGTGCCAGAATCAAGCCTTGAATTACACCTGCAGCATTTTGTGACATTTTTGGAGTCATAAATCAGCTGTTAACCGGGCTGGTGTTTGAACAGTGTGTGCATTCCTGTGTGATGGTGAGTATCTCCAGGGGCATGGCAGGGCTACACTGACCTCTGGCATCCCCGGGAAGTGCCATTGTCACAGGGAGCAGGGCACCCATGGCATTGCAGCCCAGGAGACACAGCAGCTTGTTGGCACCCACAGGAACAGCTCCTCTCCATCCCCTCTCCTGCCCTTCCTTTGGGAAGATCCCACTTCCTCCACTGGAATCCTGAGTGGAGGTAATTCAGGGAAATACTTTATTAAGCTAATTTTCATATTGGTTTTGCTCCCTGAAGTGCTGGTTGTAGGGGTTCTGCAGTTCATTCAGGTCACCTCACAATTTACAGGGAAGGGGACCTCTCAGTTTGGGGTCTGGGTTAAACCACACATGGGTAGGACGAGCTCAAGCTGCTAAATTGTTCTTAGAGATCTGGTGATGAGCACAGAAGGTGAAAAGATGCCTTAAACTTAACTTTTTCTTTCTTCCTCGCGGACTGGAGCCAAATAGGGAATGGAGAAATTGGCTCGAAAGCCTTTGTTTTTTCCTGCTCATTTTCTGTTATTTGTTGTTTTTCTTTTCAAGTAGACTTCCAGGCTGAATGCAATTTTCCTGTGGGAGTAGATGCTGAGTTCTGTCTGTGTTTTCATCTCCATAGTTGACAATAATGAAAATTCCAAACAGCTTCCTCCCCCACATTCCCTGCTTTGCTGTTGTCATGTTTTCTGCTGGTTGACAAAGTCACCTCTGCGGCCTCAATATCTGAGTACATTTGTTTTGCAAAGTGCTGGGAGCTGCATGGCTTGTTGATGTTTTCAAAAGCTGTTGATACACTGCGTGTTGCACGGTTAGGAATTTAGGAATTTTCCACTCCCACTCCCCAACTGTTTTTTTGGATTAGTGTTTGTGTTTCTCTAAAGCACCCTGCAAACACCTCCTGTCAGGAGGGGATGGGAGAGAGGCTGAGGATATCAGTAAGGCAGCCTTGAAATGTTACTTGTCCACTAGGAACCCAAAGGAAAATTGTCCCAGGAATTCCTTACATGTGTACAACCCTTTCATTGGAAGTGAAACCCCAAACCTCTTAGAAAGGTTCATTTTGTGGAGTGGAATCCTTCTCTTTTCCCATTCCTCCCTTGCCTGCTTCCTCCTTCCACCTCTAGGCATTTCAAAGTATGACTTGCCTGATTATTAATTTGTTTTATCTGCTTGAAGATTGGAAAAAGAATACTCAAAAGCAAAAAAAAGAGTCACTTGAGAGAAGTTTTTTGGGAAATAATTGAGAGAACAGGAACAGGCTTCACTTTAGCCTGCAGCTGATGTGTGTCTGGAAGAGGAGCAGTCTCCTCTGGCCAGAGGAAGGAAGGAAAAACAGATTTTGTCTGACAGTTTACTCTAAGTGGTGTTGTTGGACACTGCAGCAGCAAATCACCTGTGGATAAGAAGGGAAAGGAAGGCAAATCACTTTACTTTAGAACACCGTCATGTTTTTAATGTGGGCTTTATTTGGCTGCTTTTTCATGGATATTGGTCACCTTACACCATAGTGTTATGTGTAAGTTATTCATCTTGGTCATCTGCTCTTACACAGTGGTATAAGATGCTTTTGATGCTGGGAGAGGAAAAGCAAGATGTTTGTTGCATCTTGAGGAATCCTCAAGAGCCAAATAACACAGCTCCCTCTAAACATTAACGTCTGTGCTCCCAAGTCCTGATTTTAAAAGATTGCATCTTGCAAAACTGCCAGACCAAGAACCTTGCCAAGCATGAGCTTCTACACATTTCCAAAATGACAGGAAAAATAAAATTGGCTGAATTAAGCTTCCCCTTTACTATTACCAATAGCAGGAAACATCATTAAAATCATTCACTTTTTAGTCAAATATTGTCTGACTAAAAGATACTTTAGACCACAAAATTCATTCTGATAAATGGAGTTTCAGGCTGGATGCATGTAATGTAGTGGTTCAGAAATTCACTGGCCTTCATTTCAACCCTGTGCTGTACAAATCAAATTGCAAATGGAGCCTGCTTCTGTTGGATGGTGCCAACCATCTGATAAGGAGATCTTGGCTGGCTACTCCTCATGTGTCTTAAGGGGATATAAGAAATGCATATTTTTAATTTTTATTACTCTTTGAAAATACCATCTTTTTATGCCTTATATAAACTACTTGATCAATTTTCATCTTAAATCAATTATCACATGGCCTTTTCTCTTTTCTGCAGAATGCCTTTGTCTCTCAGAGTTTATCTTAATAATCACAAAAAATCCAGTGACCCATGACAAGATTCACGTTGTTCCTCATAATGTTTTACTCTGTGTACAATTTGGAGATGTCCGGTTCTGAATGGGGCTGCGATTCAGAGTCATTTAGGATGGTTGGGCATGAAGAATGTGAGCAGAAAGCTAGTGGAATCTCTTCATTTCCAACCAGGTCAGCATTTTTCCTCGCCTCCAGACCCTAAGCTGCAGTTTCATTTTAAGTTTCCCTTGGTGGCAGTTCTGCTTGGGCTTCTGTTGTAAAAAAGCAAATAAATACATGGAATTTTGTTATTTTAAACTTGGCCAGGCAGTGCACCAGTGCAGGGGCGAGGGGGATGCTGGGCTGGGGAAGGTGGGTGTTGCCCGTGCTGACTGCACCCCTGAGGAATGGAGCGTGAAATTGAGAGATTCATGCCCCAAATGTTCTTGCTCTTTGGGCTCAAGAATCCTGTCTGAGTTGGAAGTCAACTCCATTCGTGCTGCACTGATTTCTGTGCAATGTTAATGAGTGTGAATTAGCACAATGGTGGAAGATATGTAGTTTATATCGTGGATTTGTTAAATGTCTACTTGGCTTCTATCAGGAAGAGAGATTATTTAGTAAAAATGCTTTATTTAAAAATAATATTATTTTAGAACCAAATATTTCAATTCCATAGATGGATAATTACACTGATTATTAAATGTATATATCAATTCTATTAATGGATAGTTACACTAATTATTAAGTGTTTGCTTAGTGTCAAAGTTTTCCCAAAGTGTGTGCCTGCCATATGCTAATGGCAGGCTGGTTAATATTATTTATTCCAGCCTACATGTTCTACAGCAATATGAATTCATAGAAGGAATTTTGTGTGCATGAAAAGTGATGTGTATTCAGAGCAAGTAATTTTTCACTTTCCCATCATGTGCTGGAATCTGGTTTTGAGGACTGTGTTTGCTTATTGCGACTGCAATCCCAGATTACTGAGTTTCTTACAACTCCAGAATCCTGAGCTATATAAAGGGTTGTGGATGAAACCTTCAGTCAAGCAGAGCTGGCTCCTTCAGGTGTTTTACACTGCATTTTCT
This sequence comes from Oxylabes madagascariensis, assembly GCA_013400675.1. Classification (NCBI taxonomy): domain Eukaryota; kingdom Metazoa; phylum Chordata; class Aves; order Passeriformes; family Timaliidae; genus Oxylabes; species Oxylabes madagascariensis. The sequence continues at coordinate 64,155 of VYZR01067607.1, forward strand.
AGCACAAGGAATCGAGTGAGAAGGGGAAGTAGCAAGCAAAGTTCTGAACAGCAGAACTATGGGACAGGACGGATCCTCAATCATTATCATTATCAAAGTATAATTTATCCAATTAGCCAATTCCATTAAACAGGTTCCATTGACTGTTTTTCTCCTGCCATTTTCTCCTGTTTTAATGTGTTTATATCTCGAGTGAGTGAAGGATGTGTTGTTTGACATGACAGCTTGCTTTGTGTGCAGCTCTCTCTTTATTTCAATCCACTGACTGACAAAAGGTGGGAGTGGGTCTTTTTGATGTAGTGTAGGGAATTATTTCCTGATTTGACATGCTAATTGATTGGGGAGTTCTTATTATATTAAGGAATATTCATCCTGAATTGCTCAGCAGAACAGCATTGGTGCATTGCAACAGGAGGATAAAAATGAGGGATCAGAAAAAGGAGACATATTTAAGCATAAATATCTGTGCTGTGATTATTACATATGATTAATAATCCTTTTGCCCTCTCCTCTTGTTACTTTCAACCCTGTGCTTTCTGTTTCCTGAAATGGCTTCAGAGCTTCTATTGAGAGAAAGTGGAAAAGTAGTGCTTTCCACTTAGAAAGTGTTTAAAGTAGTGCCAGTTGAAAAATATGAAGCATGTTCATCTAAAAAGTTGATAATCTGCATGTTTTCACTACAAACCTGGAGTAATGTTTTAAATTTCAGATTTTCCCCTCTCTTTTCAATGCCAAATAACAAATGGATGATAAAGGAAGAGAGAGGAGGGACACTGGAGAAGCTCTTTGGTAGTGAAGGGAAGATCCTGTGCAAAGAAGTATTCACACCTCTCAGCTGAGTGAAATCTGTTCTGCCACTCCAGCCTCTTGTCCAAAGTCCCTCTCCAGCTCTCTTGAAGCCTTTTTAGGCACTGGAAAGCGCTCTAAAGCTCCCTGAAGCCTTTTCTTCTCCAGGCTGAATATCCCTAACTCTCTGTCTCCATAGATGTGGCATTCCAGCCCTTGGAGCATCTTCATGGCCTCCTGTGGACCACACCAAGGTGCAGCCAATGTATTCTACTGTTGGGTAGAAATGGGAATACCAATGAGGACGGGCAGTCAAGATGCAGGCAGGGGGCAAGCACAGGCTCAGCACAGCATTTAGGAGAAAAAAAAAAGAACAAATAAAGTGAGTTGATTCTTTCTATGGAAATTTTTCTTTAGGGAGGATGTTGCTCTGACTTCTGGAAGGAGCTGGATATTCCATCACATTCCTGTATTTCAATAAATGGAAAATACAGTGATGATGACGCTGATTGTTTTTAAAATGAAACTGCCTGTAGTTATCTCTAGAGATAATAATCCCCTGTTGGTTTAGTGCTTCCTTGATTTTGCTTGTATAAATCTGGAGGATGAGACCTTGCAAGACTGTATCAGCTCCCCCACGTCACCTCCCAGAGCAGTGTGTCATCTCAACCACCTTTCAAAATATATTCTCGAAATTAATCCTATAAGGTTTTGCTGGCCTCCTTTAGCTCTCTGATTGCTTAATACTGGACTAAAAGCTTGAACTTAACAATCTTTTCTCCCACTATGTTTTTACTGGAAACGAATTAATTTTGACCCTCTGATTTGCATTGCATAGGAGAGCTTGTGGCATGTCTGAATATTGGAGGGTTTTACCATCTGAGAGGGCAGAACAGCTGCTGCCTGGCACCCAGGTACTCAGTGCTGGATGCAATGGATGGATGGTTACTATTTCATAGCTTTTTTTCATTTGCCTCAGTGCTGGTGGCCACGTGTGAAGAAGATTCAGAACTTGTAGGCTTATGTTGGTTTTGCATATGGGAGCCTGGGTAAAGCAGCTTTTACTGATATGACAATTACTCCTTTCTAGGAGCAGTTTGGTCATGCATCTATCTTTTAATTTTTTAATCCAAATATCTGAAAGTACTTTCCAATCATTTAGATTCATTATTTGCATTTTAACAATACAGAAAATGGGAAAGTGGAGAGAGGCTAAACATACAAGTCTGTTGCTTATAATAACACCAGAATTTAAACCAAATTTGTCTAGCTCCCTTTCTGCATAGTTACTTTGAGACAATTGTTTTACTTAAGATTTTTGTGCATTTATGTCAGGCATGCATTATGATTTACCCATGATAATTTTTGTGTAGAAGTGCAGCTGTGGATTGGACAGGATAAAGGACCTCTGGAATGGGATTTGTAGAGCCCAGCTAGAGCTCTTTCCTGCAAGTTCTGTCAGTAAAACAGCTCATTTCAGAGCCCAAATATGACAGTGTTTCATTGGAAGAATACCTTACCCAAATATCAAGTTGAAAAGGGTGTAAAGTGTAATGTGGGGATGGTCACGAGGAGCAAACCCCCCAGGAGTGAGATGTGTGATCTTGGCAGGGTATGGAAAACCACCAAGGGGTTAATCATCCCCCACTCCCCACGAAATGACAACAAGCTCTTGGCAGCTTTCCCCATTCTTTATATAACACTTCCAAGCGCTGAAGCTTGTATCCTCCTAGTAATGCTTTTAATTTGTGCTCTGCTGGGGAGAGGCCAAGATTTAATCGAAATCATTAGAATGTCTTTGCTTGAAGTAGCTGAGGGCTTGTAGCGAGCTGGAGAAGGTTACTTCAGAATAATTAAAAGAAATACATAAGGTCATCAGTGGTGTCTGAGCTATTCCAGACACCAGGTTCAAGGGGGAAAGGTTGAGTTTAATGACAACTCCTCTTAACTTAAGTAGGATGCTTGCACAGCCACATAGTTTTAATAATTAAACTTCGCCTTTCTCCCTTCCCACACACCTGCCCAAGTGAATTTGTTTCTAGCTTCATCTCTGTACAGCAGACATAGGCTCCAACCAAAGCCCAGGAGCCAGATTTCTCAGAGATTCAGGGCTTTGGGAGCTCCACCACTTTGACACAAATCTCAATTTTCTGGTTTATCTTTTATCTGTTAAATGGGATGAATTTCAATGTGTCTGTAAGTGTGCACGCATGTGTGTGAGAGAGAATGCGGTGTTGTGTGTGAATACGAGTGTGTGTTTATTTACAGCCTCAGCGGAGATCTGCTCTTGAATTTTGACTCCCTTTATTTCAGTGGGGCTGTCAGAACACAGGTGCTGCTGCTGTCAGTGTATATTGGTGTCCATGCATGGATTTTAGTCCTGTAGGTTCCTGAAAGGCACTGCCATGTGTGTGCATGGGTGTGTGGACAGGAAAACAAACTGCTGTGCTAATTTTGAGGCACAATATGTATGCTAATTGCTTAGTGCAAATTAGAACATGCACTTCCTTTGTTGGTTGTATATTAGACAAAAAAGTACTTAAAGGGAAGTTGAAAAATATTCGTATTTCTTGCACTGTACAGTCCTATTGTTGTAGAGACAGAGATGGAGTGAGCTGGCAAGTGATGAATTTGGAGAAACTGTCTTTTTTGAATGACTTTTTATGCCTACATTTGAATACAGCCTCTTACAGCAGAGTAGGTTCAAATAATGAACTAATAGTGAATGTTAAAGATTTAGGGAATTGTCTGTGAACTTTTGACCCTGGGAATATAAGGAGGTTTGCTTTTCAGGAGAATTAGTCTAGCTGGGCTAATGGGTGCCAATAAGGGCTGTAAGCAGTGTGTCAGGGACCAAATCTTTTAATTAACCGCTGAGTGAAAAGTAGTTTGGGAAATGCAATAAGTCAGATTCAGGTCAGATCAAGCAGAATAATATGTGGGCAAAGATGAAATTAACATACTAGGAAATGCAAGCTGAAAATCTCCAAACTTTCCTTATTAGACTGATAGAAAATGGGATTTACTTTGATTGCTGCAAGGAAATGTGGCACCTACTTTTACTGACTCGCTCTAGCAAGGTTTAGATTCTCCTGGCCAGCATCATCTGCAGATGAAAAAGATTAAACTGGATTAAACTGGAGACATACCATGGTCCAGCTTTAAAATGACTGTGATTGTGGTGCAGGCTGGCTTGGCATTGGCCTGTGCTCTAGTGGTTTTGTTCAAGTCTGGGATGCCCATAAAGCTACAATAAGGATTAAATTGCTAGTGAGTTACTGACTCTTGTCTTTCTTGACAAAGAGTGTTGCCTCTGAGCTTCTTTGCATTCTCAATTTTTCTGAGTCTACTGTCTGCTGCTTTGACAGTGACATTTTAACTTCTCCTGGAGCAGTTTGTCTTTTTGTCCTGTGCTTGTATCACCCCTGTCACAGCCGTGTCATGGGATCATGGAATCGTTCAGGTTGAGATCACCAAGTCCAAACCAGCACTGCCAAGTCCACCACTAAACCACGGCCCCAGGTACCACCACATCCACACGACTTCTAAACCCTTCAGGGATGGTGAGTCAAGGTGAGCTCTGCTAATTATTAACACAACATGGATAATTGCATTCAGTATTGTCCTGCAGATGGAAGGATCTCACTTGTAATTATACCTTATTAACAAAATTAGTAGGATCAGAACTACATCTAGAGCGTTTAGAAGGTAAACCAGTGCCTGTCAACATATCATTACAGAGTAAGGTCTAAATTATTAGCTTAATTCACATCTAATAGGATTTTAATCCTATTCTGATTGTTCTCTGTGCACAGAAAGTATTATTTTATAGGAGGACTATGTCTTAAATTTTGGTGTAGAAAGCTTTGAAATTAATGGAAACACTCCAAGTAAGCTTAGTGGGCTTTGAATTGATCCATTTTGAGTCTTTTCCATCAACACTAAAATTCAGATTTGCTTTGAAAACTGTGATTGTGGGTTCCTAATTTCCTAAGTATCATTATCAACAATGGTAATGTGGCATCTGATCTGCCAAATAACTTATTCAAACCTCCACTAATGTCTCAGTCGTCACAAACTACTTAAGTAATTTATTTAATTGGAAGCTGCACTAACTTCAGTCTTACACGCACTGCAGAGTAGTGAGGGATTCCGTAAGATCAGAAACAACTTCCCAAGCCCCGTTGCATTTCCTCCTTGCTTTCTGACTGGCTTGAGAGTTGCAAAGGTTAGCTAGGATAATATTTTTTTTTTCTTCATAATTGTTGCAAGGTGCACTTCTTGCCAAAAAATCAAAGGGCTAAATTCAATTCACTGACGTAAAATCAGTCCTGCTGTCAGCTACGATACATGTATAATTGTCCTGTCTCTATGTTGTTGGGCTGGAACAGTTTCAAACAATCTACCAATCGTGAGCAGGGGGAAAAAAAAATCATTAGAAAATCAATTTCTGCTTAATTGAAGATCTTTCTTCCAAATGGGGATGAAGCAAGATTTATAACCTGGGATTCACTGACTGTATAATGACGGCACTTGAGCTTGTCAGGGTTTTCATTTGGTGGCCGTGGCATGGGCAGCATTTACTTTCCCACCTGCTGTGGGTCAGCACAGTGGGGACCCTGGGAGCAAAGGGCTGTGGCACAAAGTGGGTGAAGCACAAGAGGCTGTGTTTGTGAATCCAGGGTGGGAAATAAGGCATCGTATAGGGAGGAAGCGTAACAGTAGAAGGGAATTTAAAATGCGTCGTTTATACATTTCTCCTGAGTGCTGTGAGTGGAAATTACAATGACTGACTCTTGGAGACACCCCTTTGACATCTGATTGCTGATGCCAACTCCGAGGAAATCCTGTATCCCAGTGCCCTTGGGGTGGTTCATTCCCTGCCCCCAGAACAAAGGTTCACAAAGGTAAACTCCTGCCACTATTCTGCGTGAGAGGTTTGCCACTGATTTCAGCAGGATCAGCATTTCACACCAACTGGAGACTTGTAATCTCATTTTCTTCTGCTAAAAACTGAACAAATCACAATGTGGTCAAATGGCAGCAGGCAAGGAAAGCATAGGAAAATGAAAAACTGATAGAAAAACTAAA
>VYZR01067607.1:70060-102756 GCA_013400675.1 Oxylabes madagascariensis
CTTGTGATTGTAGATCCTTTGGCCTTCCTGGTTTCTCCTGCTGTACTGAGAAAATGCAGCTCCAATCTCCTTTAAGTCCAAAATGAGTGGAAGAGAGTTATTGTGTAAATACCAAGCAATAGCTAAAAGTGAATTTACCAAAGTTCAATAAACATAAAAATGATGAATTTAGATGTCATGTAATTAACTCAGAATTACATGAGCAATAACCAAGTAATTACACCTTTAATAATGCATTAAACTTGTCAGGAATACTTAGTCATTCAACTAGAATTTAACAAGATAGCCTATAGCAAGTTACAGTAATTAGATATCACTACTAAAAACATTGACAGTTCCTAATTGATACCTTTTATTATGAAGTTAAATGCCAAACATTTCTTTTGAGTGTATTAAGGAGTAATATTAGCTGTGTTTAAGACCATACTGCCTACTCTAATAAATTGTATGCAGGTATAAAAAGCAGCAACAAACAAAACCCTAAGAAAAAAAAAATCTATATCATCTAAACCTATCAATCAGTTACACGAATGTGGTTTAAGTTCTCACTCCTGTAATTCAAATTACAACCTAAGAGAGTCGGTTCCCTGGCAGGTCTGTCAGCAGCAAAGGGAAAAGTGAGGTGGGAGAAAAAACTTTGGGAAACAGGTAAAGAGAATAACATTTACATCACCTGAAGGATGCAGGTCTTCATGGGAATAAAGCACCCTGCAGCCTTTGCAAGAGTAGAGAAGGAAAAACAAACAACCTCAGGACTTTGTAAATTAGCTTTAAAAGCGGGACTCGAGTTTATTAACGACTAAATCAGATTGTTTAGACTACAGGAGAAAGGGTTTTGGAGAAAGAGATGGAATAGAATTGAAACTATGTGTTTACTTGCTGCTTCTAAATGTGGGAGATACCTCTGCTGGTTTTATGTTGTTCAGTCTATGCAGCTGGCAAATAATTCTTTTTCCTTTTTTTTTTTTTTCATTGTAACCATGCCAAAAAGTAAAGTTTGTTCCAGGGGAAACTGAAAGAATAATGCAAAGAGAAAGTAAAAAAGAAATTTTTTGTCAATTTTAAATATAGTTTTTCTGAAATAAAATGTATTGTTTAATTCTGTTTTATCAAAAAAAACCCATTTTTATTTACAATTTTCTTATTTACCAGAGTAATACCCACATTTTGCCTGAATACACGAAGATTTTTGTTTTTCCAAAGTTCATCTCTTTAGCAAATTTCTGCAGACAGAAAATATGCAATCTTATTCTGGATATGTACTGGAATCTCTGATGCCTAGTGGAACCATCTGTACTTAAAACCAAACTGAGCAGAGATTGATGGTGTCTGTGCGAAGCAGTAGAGATCAGCTGGAATCATCACATACATCTTTTGTCATTTCTTTTTTCATCTGTATAATTACAAGTCTTATCAGGCTGCATGCTGAGCTATGGCTGATTGTCAATAAGACTCTCTTGATTGCATTGTATATAAATATTCCATGTCAATCTCTCAGGATGCAATTCCAGGGGCCAAACAATTGTACCTTAGTCCATGGAGACAAGGTCCTGGCCTTTTTTGCTACACTGATAACCAAATTAATACCTGAAAGGGAGGCTCACAGATACCATGTGGTCAATTCCCCTGCACCTTAATGCTGCTCTTCTGCTCTGGTCTGTGGTGGCTCTGCTGAGCCCTTCTCTCCAGATACATAAGATTATTCATGAAAATAAAGGCACTGCATTTATGTTTACATGATCCTCAGCCAGTTGCATGGCAACTGGAATTGTCTTTACTTTTATGCATTTTAAAAATACTCAATAGATACCTTTTCAATAATTAATTGGTAATGAATGTAGAGGCTGTAGAATGCTTTATCCAATGTGTTTAGGCTTTATTCAGTGGTTAAAGTGGATAAACAAGCTTTGTTTTTGTTGTTAGGACCTCTTTCACAGGAGGTGCCATGCACTGTTCTCAAAAATACCAGGCAATAAACAAAACCCAAGAGGAGCTGAGTGACCTGGGCAGTGTCAGGGCCAGCCAAGTGTGTGTGTTTGCAGAGCACAGGACAGAAACTCTGGGGCAAAACAGACTGCAAAATTTACACAGTGAGCAAAGCAGCAGCGATTTTCAGCCCATTTTCACCACTTGTGATGCTCCTGACACCCACCCCGTCTCTCTGACACCGCCTGTCTCTCTGTTTGGACTCCCCCAGTGTGCAGGTTCTTCCTCAAAACAGTTGACACCAGAACAGAGATGCTGTGACTTGAAGTAGCTCTGCAGGGCTTCCTCTCCTCTCTTCACTGGCTATGACATAAAGGGTTTCCATTGCATGGAGAAAGTGAGCATTTGTAGACTCACAAAATGTTTTTCTTGTTCCTTCTTGCTTTTTTCCTGGCCTGTTCCAGAGGAAAAGGAAAAGAAAAGGTCAACTCAGCTGTGTCTGCATCACTTGGCAATTTCAGCTCTCCCTATTGTATCTTTGGGCTTCTCTCACTAGAGATTTGGGATTCCAAAAACTGCACTGGCTGGGACTGGACAACCTTTTCTCCTTGCTGGGAATGTGAGCAGGACTTTTTCTGAAAAAAGACAGAGGCAAACATCTGGTTTCTGCATGGTTTTTATACTTGTTTGAACATAATGTAAAGTAAAAGGTTTCTTTACTTCCAGAAGTCTCCTTCGGCCTCGTTTAACGTGCCCAGAGCACTGAGGGACGCTTGTGCTTTGTAGGAGAGTTGTACACCTGCTTGTTCGGCCTTGCCAGCACTCCCCGAGTTCCCCAGTGAAGTCAGACACTGCCTTGCTGTCCCCTTGTCTGGAGCAGATCTGGGGTCACCCCTTTGTCCTGATGAGGGTCTGCTCGTAGATCTGCATGTGGGGAGCGGAGTCCTGGCTGACCCGTGAGCAGCAGCAGCAGCATGTGCAAAGTATTCAGCTGGTGCTTCTTCCTTCCTGTCACCACTCATGTAACAGAAGTCAATCATGTTGTTTTGTTTCCATATGAATACAGCTCATGTGTGTGCATTTATATCCATGTAACACACACAAACCCATTTTCTGCTATGGAGGCTCTTCTGTCAAACATGACTTTGGGGTTTGAGGTTCCTTAAAAAGAGGTGTTCTCAGCAGCTGGGATGGGAACCCAGCAGCAAATCTGCATATGTGTTCCTGCAGCCCCTCAGGTGGGGGCACAGTTACCATGGCTGCAGGATGCAATCATGGCAAGTCATATAAATGAAGGACACTATTGATTGTTCATTTTTGCACACACCATTACATGCACACACTTCTGAAAATAAAGCTCGGGGCATAATTGGTTGCCAATGGAGCTTCACCAAGTTGGCTGCATACATTTGGTTTCCCTTATTTTTTACATTTTAGAGAGCTCTTCATGCTGATTCACAGAACCTGTCTTAGGGCCTTGAATTTCCTCCTAGATATTTCTCTGCATAGCTCTTGTGTTATGTACCTAAAATAGATTATGTGGTCAGCCTTTTAGATATGCTGGTTATGCTGGTTGTGTTCTGTTTTATCTCTATAAAACAAGGAATTGAGTGTTCACCAAAAGGCTTTCCAAGTTTGTTCTCAGAACCAAAAGCACAGGAATTTCTTGAAAGCTTGAGACAAGATATGTGTGGAGGTAAATTTGATAAAGTAGTTGATGAGCTTACTACTGAGCGAGTTGCTGGGGGAAAAAAAGCAGATCCTCTCTTGAAACTCAAAGATTACACAGCATATTGAGGACTCTGGTGTTGAACCTGAGGGTGGGCAATTGCCTTGGGTCCTCTCCTGGGCTCTTCACCAATGTGACCAACCATAAGCACAGAACAAATGTGTTGTTCCAGTTGTCCCAGGCTGCCAGCTGATGAAGTGACAATGGGGTGTGATAATTTGCCAGCCATTGCTGGATTACAGAGCCACTGCAACCCATTAACACTTCCTAACAATCCTGTATGGCTCAGTTATGCTGAACCTGAAAGGCATTAAAAGTAAGGACTCAAAAAAGCTGAAGCCCATATGAAGTCATGAGTGTTCCTGGGACAGCAAAATTTCAGATGATTTTTTGAGCTAGTTTGAGGCTGGGAGACACGTCTGAAGAATTTTCTGCATGAAAGCCCAGCACGTTGTGTATGGGCTTTATGTGAGGGGGGAGAACCTCTGGGCTGCTGCACAAGTGACCTGCTCAGCTTCCCTGATGCAGAGAGGAGAAGGGCTGCAGTGAAGATGGGAATGATCCAAAGGAATAAAGAGATAACGGGGGACACAATGTCTTAATTAAGACATCCTTCCACTTCTATCATTGCAGTCAAGAAAATGGTGCATAGAAGAGTTTCTCTAGAGCTACAAAAGTTAGTCCATAATTTTTGTCATATATTATCTGTATTCTAGCTGCTGCATGAATTATCCTTTAATGATGTGCACTGTATAATAACCTAGACAGATAGATACACCTTAACTATTATCTTTTCCAAATGGTGCAGGAGCACTGGACCGGTGCATTACACCACAACGGAAACAATCAGGCTGTAGATATTCAGTCTGCAAAGGTCCAGAGAATATATTTCCCATACCACCTACTCACCACAAAATGTTTCCAGTGACTTACTTAAGACCTAATGAAAAAGATCAAAAGGCTCTACTACACTGGAGGAAAAGAGCAGGAGAAGTCAAAGTCACCAGCAGTGTCCTAAAGCCTGGGAACTGCAAGTAACTTGCTGAAATTCCCAGGAAATACTGGGATGCTGGTAGTGCAAGTAAAAATCTTGGGTGATTGCTATCAGTAGGGTTTGGAGGAAAGCTCTGTCCTTAATCCAAGATCATGTGATGAGCTGAGCTCAGTGCACACAGGTAAGATATACCAATGAGTAAACAGTGGCTCTAATGTTACTGCAGGTCCTGATTTGCCTGTCTTGGTGTCCTGCTCTAGTTAGGGATCAGGGGAAAGCAGTAAAAGTCCTCAGAGTCAATTTTCCCCCCTTTTTAATCCTTGCAGCAAAGTAGTGGAAGGCCTGAAAAATGGGATTAACCCAAAGTAAAGATGAGGTGGGAAAGCTGTGAAAAGATTGAAAGTAGCATATTTATTATATCCTTATTGAAATATCAACCTTTTGTGACAGGATGAGAGAAGTGAAGTTAAGATGACCTGGCTGGTTTATAGCTGTGTAAGTACACAGTCTGCACAGATATCCCTGCTTTGGACAGCAATGGGAGTTTTCAGTGTTCACCAAAATCTGAATTTCAGTCTTTGTCTCATTAAAGCCCTGACTCAGCATATCCCTTCAGCATAGCTTTTCTTTCAATTACATTATGCACAAACTGACTTAAATGCTTTGGACTCCCCAGTTTGATTCCAAGTGAGATAGAAAATGGCAAAATTTGGAACATGGAAGCAATAGGTGCCCTAATCCCCTGCTGTCCTTGGTGCCAAGTCGTGTTTCCAATCTGGCCCATGTGCAAAAGATCCTCTTCCCTTTTTATAGTTCATTTAGTCAGGGGTGTTTTTGACAAAAACCAGCAAAATACCCTGGAATTACCTAACGTGCTTGCAAGGGGTTGTCCAATGGTTTGTGCAGCGTTCCCATGCAGGGGTTATATAAAAATGTTCTGTTGCTATGTGAACTGGAGGTTTGTTTTGATGTAGCATCAATACCCAGGAGGGGAGAAAGGGGTGGGGGGAGGGAAGAGAAGGGAAGACACTGGCATAGTGCCAATCTCTGGAGTTTTTTGTCATGATAAATGGCTCACAAGGAGTCAGCATGACCCGCCAAGTAAACCCAAATGCTCTCAAAGAGCCGTGGGCTTCAGATACTGCTGACAGACAAGTACTCCTTATCAGCCTTTTTGTTTAAACACACAGGCAGAGCTGCACACGTAGGAGATCTGCGGCAGAAAGGGAGAAGCAGGCCAGCAGAGAGGGCTGCACTGGCAGATAATGTCCATCCAGATGTCCACAGTTGATTTCCACCCACTTTGACTTCTGCAGAAGCTTTGCATTTCCCCTCAGTTACAGACACAGGTCACAGTAGATCCCCTGTGCTGCTGCTGCCTGCGGTGGATGAGTTGTGGAGTATGGGCAAGGCTTCTTTGGTTTCTGAAGGGAGGAATTCACATTCAAAACTGTTCACTGAGACAGGGGGGGCCCACGTTTCTGTTGTACCTGCGTCAGAGGCACCTTCTCTGCACTTGGGTTGGTTTCTGTTTTGTCCTGCTTTTTGGCTTTTCGTGTATTTGACTCAAGTGAAAGGTTCAGGATGTATAGCTTTGAAAACGGATTTAAAATCCATTTCTGATATTTTTTTCTTCTTATCCACTCTCTCCTAGAAAGTCTCAATCTTGTTCTGATGGGCTGGTCAAGACGTGAGCTCAGTGGTGGTTTGGGGAATGCTTGTGCACCACTTAGATCTCCTGCCTGATTTTATGGAGATCTGTCTGTAAGTGCAGCCCCCACAGTGCATAAAGCAGCCCTTTGCTGACAGAGACTGTAATGCACTCCTTTTACACTTGCAGGAAACAACTGCAAGGACAACCAAAGATATAATTAATGTGAAATAAGTATTCCCTGGCAGAACAGTCTTAGGGAATTGATGAAGCTGAAGAAAACTACTTTTCTCCAGTTACTCTCAGAGGGAATTTCAATGCAATGGAAAATGTTCAGAAGAGTATTCAAATATAAGACACATTAGAAAGATCTTACCCTTAACTGAAAATGAACCATTCAAATCCTTTAAACCTAAGGAGAACGAAACAAGATAGGTCAAGAAATTAAAAATGTCAACCAGAGACAAAAGATAAAGGGATTGAATCATGAGTCCTCCACTGTTTGGGTGAGTGTAATGATCTCTCCCTTATCCACTTTGCTGTGTATACAAAGGACAGGCGACAGGGGAAATAAGAAGGACATTATGAAGTATGAGTAGTCACAGGACATTTGAAAATACGAAGTATTTTAATAGTAGCAACTGTGAGCAGAGTGGATTAAATAGGTGCTTTGGTGAATGGCTGAGTTAAATGATCCGCAATCCCAGAGCTGTGAAGATAGAGCCCGGTGTAGGCGGCAGCGAGACGGGGCGAGCTGGCAGGAGACATCTCTTAGGGGAGTGAGGGGAGCAGAAGAAACTCCTGGAACAAGCTGTGCCTTGTATGCCTGAGACAGCTGGGGGTGAGCTGGAGCCTGTGCACAGCGCACTGGAGCTCTGGGAAGCGATGCTGCTGTGGGCTCCAGGAGTGGTGTAGCTACATCGGCTTTGTGCCGCCGAGGAATCGCTCAGCGAGCCACTGGGGCTGATCAGCACGGGCTGGGGAGGCTCTGCTCTTCCTGGGCTGGAGTGAGCTTTGGCAGACTTAGTGAGGGGTTCATTGTGCCGTCCTTTGCTGCAAAGTGTTGATGGGTCTTCAGGGCTTGACCATGAACTTGTGATCCGGCTGAATCCGCTGTGGTTCCCATAGAGCGCATTATTCCTTATGGTATAATGCCTTATGGTGAGCACAATGCAGGCACAAGAGTTAGTGCTTGTAATCCATATCTGGCTTTTGACTTGACTGACTTTGCCATGACACTTTGTTTACTGCCTTGTGCATCTGCAAAATGAGGAGAGGTGGCAGCAGGCATCACCTTTCTGCACAATTGCAGAGAAATGGGAAAGAGATTGGAGAGATATGGAAAAGGAGAGTCTAGGAAACAGGTTGACACAAGTGGGTGAGGCTTCCAGGGATGAGGAGGTGGCTTATCTGATGGTGGAACCAATTGCTTCCTCTCTACTTAATTATTGTTGCCATCAACGTGAAGACCCAACAGCTGAAATACATATTTGAGTTTGTGAGTGGGACTTAAGTAGACAGAAAATCAAATTGGAGCCAAGAACTAGCCTAAAGGCAGGCACATCCTAATGCAAAAAAATTTTTAAAGGGATTTGAGCATTCCCTGTGGCACAGCTTCCTTGTCCCGCTGCTGCTGATGCAGCATGGACTGGTTTCCCCCAATTTCCAGGAGACCAAAGAAATAAAATACTGTTCTGTCAAAACCAAAGTGCCTCTGGGCAGCAGATGAGGAGGGTTTGGAGCTCTCTATCTTTTACTGGTTTTATTTTTTTTTTTTTGCCTTTACCATCCTGCATTTGCTCTTTAAGAAATTGTCATTGAGGGGGGAGAAGGCAAACAAAAGTTGACTTTTGTTAAGCAGCGGAGACTTGGCAGTTGTGTGGAGGTCATGGTGCTCAGTCAGTGTCAGCCTCCATTCCCCAGAGTTGTATCCTGTAATGTATTTATTTATCATTACAGACGGCCAAATTTTTTTTTTTCCCCTTTCAGTTTGTTCTGTCCAAGGCCGCAGGGTTCCGACAGAGATCAACAGCATTCCCGCAGTGATGAAGCAGCTCGTCAAAAGCTGAATTAGATGTTAAATCTTTCTGAAGTGGGGAGGAGGAGGAAGGAGGGGAATCACATTGTGCTAAGAATTTATCATGTGTTGTTTCCTGTGAGATAATGTATAGGAGAAGATTTGTTATGGTGCAAGTTTCAAACTGCTGTTTCAGGGCTACAGTGTCTGCCAAGCTTATGATGTATTTGATCTTTTCTGAAAGTCCTTCTTTTCCTTTGCTACCTTTTAAGCAGACTGTCTTCCAGGTAGGTGAACACTTAAAATGCTCCATCTACTGAAACATGTACAGGTAAGCACCAAAATTTGGATGGATTAGAGGAATAAGCAGAAATAAGCTAGATTAGACTGTGAGGTCCACCTCCAGACAGAAGGTTGGGAGCTCATTGTGAGCTTTGCAGTTGGATGTGTTCGACAAGCTGTGCACGTGTGCCTTCTTGTGGAAACCTATGAATTTTGGTACAGACCTTGAAGAAAGCAAGGCCTTGATTTGCAAAGGTGCTGCAAAATGTGCCCAGCATTGCATAAAGCCCAATGAAGTACCAACCTAATGGTGCTTCTGAAAACATTTATTGAACCATTCTGTATCAGTGACCATCTCTTACAGTGCAGGTCACTTTCTTGAGCCTGTTCACTTGATGGAAATACTCTTTGTGTGCTTTCTTTCCTCATGCTTCTTTTATCCTCAGAAGGACATAGAACTGAGGCTCATTTATGTTTCTGATATAATAGTGTTTGCTGTCTACAGTTGTTGAAAGGGCAGTTCATGTTCCTTATTAATGGACTCTAAAATGCACCCCTTTTAATCTAAATTGAGAGGGGGAAAGTGTCCAAAAGATTTTTTTTCTTGAATAAGTACACTGGGGTAAAATAGCTTTGCTCTAATTCTTCAATAAACTGTCAAGTGCAATGAGAGATGAACGGGCAATCCCAAAGTTTACTCAATATTGTTTTGTTCCCAGTATCTAGGTCAAGATATTTCTGGTTTGTTTGAATCAAAGTTTCTACAGGTCTTAAATAACACTGTTAATATTATGAGTGGTTTAGTTATCGGGCAGGAAGGAAGCTTATTGATCAGCAGGAAAAGCACTGTGTGCATATGAGCCATCTCTTCCTGCCTGGCTTTAATGAATCTGAAATCCAACATCGGACGTGGAAAGTCCCTTGTGCTGCAGGGTGTGGGAAGGAAGCTCGTACCACACCTGCCTCCTGCCTCAGCTGCTTGCCTGATCTTTACCAGAAGCATCTGAATTATCTTAAATGAAACTTCTCCATAAAGCAACACTGAAAGTATGATCTATTGTGTACTTTGCTTAGGAGGGAGTGAGGTAGAGGGGGAAGTAAAAAGTTCACACACTGTTGAAAGAATTTGGGCCCTGACTTTGGGTTTGAACCCAGTCTTTGTACTATCAAAGTGTTGGTTTGGCCTCTGGACAGGTTGAATGTGCTTGTCAGATGCTGGTTCCCACCCGAATATCCCTATGGGGAAAACTCACGACTGGTTTAAGCCACTAGGCTCAGAAAACTCAAGCAGATACCAAAAGTGTCAAGGGTGAATAATACTTTGTCACTATAGCCCCTAACTTCAGCCAGGGTTTGGGACCTCAATCAGCTACTCAGGTTGCTCAATTTCAGTACAAGGGACTTGGAGGTAAAATCCAGGAAAAAAAGTGTTCTGACTTTTCTAGGCTGTCCTAAAAGGAGCTTTAGTCCATCCTTCCTTTTGGAGGTTTGTGATGTTGCCAAAGAAGTTCGGGGTAACCCTTCTTTGCTCAAAGTAGAAAAGTACATAAATTGTGACATTGTCCATCTTAAGAATGGTTCCCATCTTTCACGTTATATTATTTACAGAAAATAGGGCAGTAGCAGGAATCCCTGAGTGAGCATCATCATCATAAGATGAAAGAGGATCATGGTGATTCCTCTGTCCATTCACTCAATGAAGTTTGAACCCTTCCTGTGAAAGCAGCAAGGCTTTGACAGGAGGAAGGTGAAGAGCCGGCAGCCAGGGAATTGCAGCGTCATTCTGGGATATGGAAAATGTTAAATTGAAGCCCTCTGGTTGAGAAGTGGAATTTCTGTGGGAGTGTGGGAGCTGCTGAGTAATTCAGTGAAGCAGCAGTGGCATCTCTGTGGTGTGGCTTGGCCTCAGAGGAGGCGCCAGCAGTGGGCTCTGGGAGGAGCACACCCCACCTGGGAGTGCTTGGTTCCCACCTGCAGCTCCTGCAAGGCACGGAGGGAGATGAACACCTGCTTTGGGGAGTCCAAGCAGAGCTGGGCTGAGCTTGGTGTGCAGCCCAGCTCGAGTGGGAACATGCCCTGAGCTGCTCAGGGAGCACTGCTGATGGAAACAAGGATGCATAAAGGGTTGGGGATTGGGAACACCCCCTGTTCTGATGAAGGCAGCACGGGGCAGGTTGTGCAAAGTGGCTGAGCTGCTCTGACAGTCCGAAACAGAGAAGTCTCTCTGTACCACCCAGCTCTTGGTAGAACTCTGCTGAACCACACAGAGTGCTGCAGTGGGGAGCTATCAGAGCGAGTCTCGTGAGACTTCATCCTGCCAGGTGTTTGCAGAAAGTCACAGTGAAGCAGAAAAATGAATCCTTCTCCACCAAGCAGTTTTATTTACCATGTGTTCCTCTTTGCAGTTTCTGAAGGATCTGGAAGAAATTACAGGAGTGACAGTTGTGAGAAGGACGTACTCCAGATTGGCAGGGTTCGTTTGTGCTTTGTTACCACATTGCCTCTTCCTAGCAAAATGGATGTGCTGGTGGTATTCCCAGATTTCTTGAGTTCTCATGCTAACTCTGGTAAGTGTGTAGGAAGGGAATAATGAGCATCATACAGGAAATAGCAGTTTAGGGATTTTTTGGGGGGGAGAGTGGGGGGGGGGGGGGGTATTTTTTGTTTTGTTTTGGTTTTTTTTTTTTTGGTGGTGGTTTTTTTTTGTTTTTTTTTTTTATTTGTTTTTTTTTTTTGTTTTTGTTTTGTTTTTGTTTTTTGTTTTGGTTTGGTTTTTTTTTTTTTTTTGGTTTTGTTTTGTTTTGGGTTTTTGTTTGTTTGTTTTTGGTTTTTTTTTGTTTTTGTTTTTGCAGATCTGTGTTTCAGGCTGGAAAATGCCTCTGTAGCCCACTTGGATAGGAGTGCTGTATTGCTTTTCCTGGTTCTTTATCTGTTCCATATTCCTTTCTGTTGTATTGAGCTGCCCAGCCTGTGCTTTTGGGGAGGATCTGGTCCTGCCCATGACACTGCAGGTCACACAGCAAAGCCTCCCAGTAAAGGAGTGTAACTGTCACAAGAATGTGCTTCCAGTGCACAGAGAAGAAATCCAATAGAAAAGTGACATGATAAAAGATAAGTTGTGTTAAACAAAGATGTTTTCTGTGTCTCACACCCAAACATGGTGTATTTCATAATACAGCAGGACACACTTCATCAGAATCCCAGGGAAGAAGCAGACTTGTGAAAAGAATAACATTTCGGTGCCAGGGAAATTATGCATTTAATAGATCTCCACAGCGTTTTGTAGAGGGATTTCCACCTACATTCAGCCTTGGCTACAATGTGATGGCAACATGTTGTAGGAGCCAGTTCCTCCTCAGGGCTTCCTGTTACAGTGATGGAGCTGCAAATGGTGTTATGGAAGTGCAAGTGTCAGAAGGCAGCAGGATGTCATTGAAGCTGGGAGGTGCTTTTGATTAACTAGCCCGTTTAAATGCTGAGTTGTCCAGGAGAAAATCCAGTCAGGTTGCTTTTTAGGTGCTTGGAGGGGAGGAAGTTTGACTGTGCTCTGCATGCCTTGTTGCAGTGGACCCTGATCCTTATCCAAATCTACTCTGGCTAGAACAGATCCGCAGGGACAGAGTTCTTTTTCCTGCATGCAGCCTCCCCTCACCCCGGGCAGCTGCTGATGGGCTGCAGCCCTTGCTGACAGGCAGGATGGATGGGAGGGACAGGCTTCTTGGTCTGCCTTCAACCTGTCTCCTGCTGGCAATTCCTGTCCAAGAGAAACCTCTGCTCAATGCATTGAACAGAAACCTTTCCAAGAGTTGCCAGCTTCCAGGGAAAGAAGCATGGATGTGGTGTTTTGGTTTTGCATAGAGGGTTTGAAAAATACCACCTACAGCATGTCAGAGTGACAACTTTGCAACCATTAGGGCTCTTCCTTTCTGCAGCATTCAAAAGAGTAAAGAGCTCATCCTCTGTCACTTCTGTGTTTACTTTGGAAGGAATGTTTCTCTAGGAATACTGAGACTGTCTCTGAAGAGACCAAGCTGGCACTAAAAGATTTGTGCATTCTGACCACATGAGGAGAAAAGCCAATTTTACACAGACATATCTCACTCCTCTGTCCCTGCCTTCCCACATGTTCCCCAGTCCAAAAGAAGACTAAAGAGGATGCTGAGTAGGACAGTGGATGGTGCTCTTGGCTGATGCCAGCAGCAGAAGGACACAACCTGGTCTGCAGGGACCATCTGCCTCAAGGTAGAAAATCCTAGTGGATTCATTTTAATTTAAGCTTCAAAGTCAATAGGTTGGTTTTCTTTTCCACATTCTACTCTTTGAGCAATAACTTTACTATTTTCGGACTGTGGAAGGAGGAAGAGGCTGGATGAAACCACTTCATAATGCACGAGTGGGAGAAATCCCTGTGCCAGGGCTGGCTGGGGGCAGGTGCAGTGTGAGGAGGGGAGCACTGGGCAGGGTGGGCTGTGGGTGCTCTCTGTGCCCATGGGGTGATGAGCAGGAGTTTCCACCCCCAGCAGTCACCACTAGTGCTGCAGGACCTGCCCTGTGTCTGCAGGCTTGCGAGGGAGGCTAAAATAGATTCTTGGCATCAAGTCTTGGATCTTGGATCCTCTTTGCTTAATAGATTGCTCTGTCTCCCTAGTGATACTGCTGCAGCTGCAAGCCACAGAGGCATTTTGGCTGAAGTCCTCTTGGTTTAAAGGAGAGAATACTGGATAGATCTGCTCGGCAGCAGCATGACTGAATGCTCTCTTTCCACCCTGGCCTGGGAGAGTCCCAATTCTGCTGACCTGAGGGACACATCTCATGTCCCAGGCTCTGGAGATGAGAGAAACAGTGTCTGCAAAAGTTTTTGGTTTATGCAGAAAGATTTGAGGTCTCTGCCCAAGAGGCCTTTTTTGTGCCTTTTTTTTCCTTTTGAAAGTTACTAGGTTTATTTTTGTCTGTGTGAGTTGGCCAGGTTTTTTTAATATATGGTGAAGGTGGCCAGAGACCTGCATAGACACTTTTTTATATTTCATATAAACCTAAACAAATACATTAAATAAAGGTCCTTTCACCTCCAGCTTGATGGTTCAAATCCAATCGTGCTTGGAAACAGAAATGTTCAAGCAGTAAAAATAAAACATCTCCTGATTTATGAATAGAAGTGTCAAGCTTTGACTTGCTGTGATTACTGGCATCACATTATTTGTGAACATTCAGACAACTGCCAGAAATCCACGAAACACATTTGTGAATCCCAGAAGTTTCATAAACTTCAGCCTGAGTGGTTATTTGCTTTCTGGTGGATAAGTGGGCTGGTTAGAGTTGTATAACGAGGCCAGCTAAATAATGCTCATATCTCATAGCAATAATAATGAGTGCAAAGCTCTTGTTCCTGTTACACAGCAGAAGGTGGCAATTCTGCTCCAGTTTACACCAGACAATTGCCATTTGCTCTGGGGAGCTGTTGTTACTGGTTTGAGGAAGCCAAAGAAGAAGAGATACAACCTGACTTTCAAGCCTTACCTTGTTTGCTGGGCCAGCTGTTGGGGGGAAAAAAAAAATCAGTTATTTGCTTCAAGGCTGAATTGTTCTTTTGGAGAATTCACAGCAGTGGTAATGCCAGGTAATGCTTGTAGAGAACAGGAGGTGGTGGGAAATGGGGCTGTGGTTCAGGGCTCTGTGCAAGGCAGAGCACATCAGCCACTCTCTATACTTGTACCAGTGATCAAGTGCCTTAAGAAGCAGGGGAATTTGGCAAATCCATATGGATTTCACACTGGGAGAAGAGATGCCACAATTAAAGCCTAAATTCAAGGCATAGCTGTGCTAAGATGACTCTCTCCCCAGCAGACCCTGCCATACACCTATTTGTTGGGCATTCAAAAGCAACCAGTGAATCCCAGGCTGTGGGAATCTTGGCTCGAAGCAATGACAAGACGTGGCCTTCAGTATTGCAGAGCTACTCTGGGACTAATTGTACATGATATTTTGAGCATTTTTTAAGTGTTCTTTTCCTTTATGTGAGTCTTTATATTCTCTCACTGCTTTCTCTCCATCTGCAGAAAGTAAAATTTAGAAAAGGTTATTATAGCTGCTTTGTCACAATATATGGTACCTGCCTGGGGAAGTGACAGGACAGGGACAACATGGCACAGTTTGGTTCTGCTACCACTCTGCATATGTGAGATTTTAAAGCGTTACTTGCAGTTTCTGTTGGTATTATAAATAATAGATCAGGTCCACAGTTTATTTGCTGAAAGTTCCAGCAGATGCGGTGTAATTAACAGACTGTAATCATTAGGTTTTGAAGAGAGGGTGACATATCAATTTTTAACTGTTTTTCCGCTTAGAAACACATCCAAGTAGTGCTGCATCCAGAGGGATATGCACATGGATGAATACACTTTGTGCATGCCATTTTATACACATTCTCACTTTGCTTTCCAAGTATTAACATGTGTAAATCCCTTTGGCATGTGCAGATACGTGCAAGTGGGCTGTGCATCCATAGCATTTATTTGCATATGGGAGAAAGCATATGTGGAATTGTGTGCTCTGAGTTACACTTGCACTGAAGCCCTTTGAGTGTTTGACCTTACAAAGTGTCTCTTCAAACCTGCAACTCAGCGATTCCTTTTGCAAAAGGTTCCTTTTGCCTCGAAAATAGAGGCAGGGTGACTTTGTGGAGGAATCATGATATTATTTTAGGAGAGAAACTTTTTGAGGTGTATTGCCCAGTTGCCTTCCCTTTAATAGAGTAACATGAAAACCAAAGAGGTGGAGAAACCAGTCTTGGTGGACAAATACAGGTGTAGCTCAGTGGTGCAGGTGTTGAGCTGGTACCCAAGTGAGTTCAGGTAATTACTGTTGGGGAGATTGTTCTTTATACCCACACAAATGATCCTGTGGCTACAACACAACACCACAAGCTCTTTGCTGCTGTAGGTCTCATCTGCTCAACAGACTTGTCTAACAAGTTGATTTGGCTCTCAGGGTCTTTAAACAGGAGCGAGGCTGTGGGGCCGTGGTGCCCATTGCTCACAGTAATGCAGGACATGGCACACAGGGGTGAATCTCACAGAGGTCATCCAGGGCCATAATTATAATTAGCTTCTGGAAACATAAATGCATGCATTTGACTTTTGAGGGGGGTTGAAATTGAGAAAAAAAGTTTTGAGAACGGCTTTTCCTTTACATTTTAGGAGGGCTTATAATGATTTTGTCTAGTAGCTCCTAAATTTTGCCAATAGTTCTATTCTTTGTGCATGAATGTAAAGATGATGACAATATCTGAGACCATCTCCTTGAAATGCCAGTTAAAACCTGAGAAATTTTAATGGGGAAGCTGGTGAGAACCTTTTGGCAAATACTGTGTTTTCTATCTCTCAACACCTACCACTGATAACTTAAATGATTTTTCTTTTTAATGGTAACTAAATGAGAGTACCCCTGACTTCCCCCATGTAGGCAGTTGTGCCACGTGGATTTTTTTTTCTCTTCTTTTGGAGAAATTGAACGTTTCATTCTGTGTCTTGTAGAAACTCCAATTCAGGTTTCCTACTGTTATATCACTTTATTTAAGGACAGTGCAGGAGGCAGGAATCTGAACTGACTGCCTGATGCTTAAGAAGGTGAATAATGACTTGGAGAAGACCTTGTGCGTATCTTTTGATCTTTGGGCTTCAGACACCCCTTCACCCATAATTAACTCGTGTGTTGACTGATCACCCGAGTGATCAAGGGAGACTCAGCATGTCAGTGGAAAGCAGGGAACTATTACTCTATGGCAAAACAGCAATCAAGCCAGCTCGTCTATGATACAAATCAGATACCTGCAAGAACAAGTCACGTAATGGCAAGCTGTACTGGAGATGGATGATATCCTAAATCATTATCTTCGATAGCATCAATTATGTTTACAGGGTAAGCCCATGCTATCTTCATGGCAAGCCCTGCATCCAGATAGCAGCAGCAGCAACAACAAAAATTAAAATTCCAGCATGAATTTCGGGAGGGGCAGCGCACTATGCACGACTGGCTAATAAATCAAGACCATCCGTGGATTAGATGGAGGGGAATGGGAATGGTTATCATTCTGTTGTATAAAATGCACAGCTTAGGCTCTATAGATCATTTAAAATATATATGAATTTGAAATCAGCCAAAAGATATGTCAGGCATTTTTCTTCTTAGAATTATGGCATGTTTTTAAAGCCTAAGTGCTTTTCAGTACAAATTTTAGCATGTTTTGCATTCAAATGAAACATCTAGTCTACGTGTGAAGCCCTTGCACACACTGCCTGTAAAAGTGGAGGCAATCACTGGATTTTTAGGTGCTTTTGCACATTCTGTCAAAGTCAGTTCTGCCTAATGGAACTCATGGAACGGGAAAGGCTTTCATTGCACAACTTTCCATGAGAGAGATAATGTCTGTTGCCTGGCACATTGCAATGCCTAAACAAAGGCTCGAAATAAGTTTGTGTTAAAAGAAAGAACCTCAGCTGGGAAGGGATTAAGTTAATAACATTTTCTGTAATGTCTTTATCAGCATTTCTGTGGCCAGTTTGTGACAATAAACAGGGAGAGAAAAAGCTCATGTTCGAGATGGAAGTAAATTTCAGGCTGATATGAGTGATGTACCTCATAACCAGTTATAATTAGAAGGGAGGCTTCTTACAGCGCCACTCCTCTATAAATCACAGCAGATATTACCCCAACTTGTACAACAACTATGAAATATGCTATGAAATTTGAAACTCATGAAAAATAGGTTCTTTTGTTGCAATTTCATTCTCAGAAAAGCTCTCATTTGATGCAAGCTTGCGCCTTTTTTTGACTGGTTTCTTAAAACCAAGGTAACTAGCCTCAATACCCTGGAAAATTGTTAAAATTTAAATTTAGTAAAGTCTATTTTTTATACATAATCACAGTTTGTGCAAGATGAAAGCATTGCTTGTTTTGCTGCACAGAGTCCTTACTTGGAAGAGTCTATCAACAAAACTCAAGCAAAAGTTTTCTATAGCAGAAGCTTCTTATCAAGCACAATTTTACACTAAAGAAGTCAGAAATACAGGTTGATAGCTAATAGATGTGTATTTTGCTCTTCTCTTCAGACAGAGTTCAGCTTTGACCTGGCCAAGTGCCCACCTGCATTGGTCCAGATGTGACCATGGAAAAGCCCACAGGGAAAGCAACCTTAGGGAAGAAGTCTTGCTGGTTTGATGCCTAAAAATCAAATTAAAAATCTAGTAAGATTCCTCAAGTTTTTCTCTTGCACTAAGGTCTAAGTCTTTTTCCTATGATACTTTATTTTTAAGAGAAAATGGATGAGTTTATTTTAGAAATGTGTTCTCTGAAAACCTGTGAACCAGTCAGGACTGTTGGCATGGTGGGGCTGTAGCTGCTTCTATCGATCCTAATTTAAAGCTGTGATTGCAAATAAAAACATCCCTATATCCCCCAGATACCTTAATTGAAAGGATTGATTCACAGAGGTAAAGCATGATAAGAACCTCCCTATGGGCCAAGTGCTTATGGCCCTTTTAACACCCTCATTTTGGCGTGGCCTGGGTTTGTTCTTGTGTGGAAGAATGTCACAGACATTGGGGAGAAACCTTCACTCTTCTACTGCCTGACCTCATTTCTGGGGCTCCTTGAAATGAAGCAGGGGACCTCCACAGGACTCTGGGCAGCAGGAGGGTCCCTGGCTTGGCCTCCCAGGTGTCAGAGCTGCCAGGAGAAGCCACCTGGCCATGCAGGTGTCCATGTATGTGCTCTAGTTGTGTGAGAAAAGGTTTGCACTGTGACAAGAGTGAGATGTCATTGCTCTAGGGAATGTATTCTGTCAGGCTGGGTTCAAAACTGTGGGACATGCTGCTTCAAAAATAAATCAGCGTTTTTAAAGAGTCAAACACAACTCTTGCTTATTAGGTGAAATTATCAATTGTTTTGTCTTCCGGAGGTAAACAAAGAGCTGAGGGAGTCTCAGTCTCTCAGTCTTATGACCTTATGGTCACTGTCCAAAATACCAGCAGTGACATTCCACACTGGAGAGCTAAGAAGAAGAAAAGCAGATACTCAGCAGGGTTAGCCCAGTGTCTTTCCAAGTAATCCCTTATTTTTACAAAACATTTCCATATGGGAAACTCTGTCACTGAGCAGATGCACTGAAAACAGTGTGGTCAGTGCTTTGTGCAGATGCTGATATGGGCTGTTGAATACCCAGAACAGTTGAGAGGCTTCAGCAGAGCTGCCCTGCACATCTAAATGTAAAACTGATGCCTGGGGCTGAAAATTGATCTGTAACATTAAACTCCAACCACAGAATGGGCATCACCATTTGGAAGGGAAGCAGATAACTGGTATTAGCTCATCTGGTAAGGATGAGTAGCTGGACAGGGTCTGAAGAATTCTTGCAGATATGAAACCCTTACCCTGAACTTTGTGGAAAATTGGTTCAAAACACAAATTTGCAACAGATACTTATTTATGTAATGTGCCTGAGATGTAACCCTGAATCTAAATCCTTTCTGCAGGGCAGAGTTGAGATCTGGCTCTCCACTGACCCTGCAGGACAGCCTGTCTGCAGTTCACTAATCCTAGAAAGTAGACAGACATACTCTAAAGAAAAAGTCTTCCGTTTTTCCTTCCCCTTCCTTTTTTTTTCTCTCTTTCTCTCTCTCTCTCTCTTTCTCTCTCTCTCTCTCTTTCTCTAGTTTCTTTTTATTTTTTAAGGGGAAATTTGTTGCAATAATACAAACCCATCATGCTCTCTCTGGTTACAGCTGAGTGACACTACATCAGCAGCAGAATATGTACAAATTAAACTGTAACAACGCACCAAGGAGAGGCACAGCAATATCATAAAAATTATCCACAGTACAATATGACTAATGTTGTGTGAAATGCATTCATTGGCCAAATGATGTCTAGGTGTATCTTAAGGAGTTATGCTGATGGAGATAATGGTTATAGAACAGAGATAAAGGAAGGAAAGGCGAGTGAAAGACAAAAGGTTGCAGCAAGGGCAGCCTGGCTGGGGAGGATGCTCAAGCAGGTGAGTTTGAACAGGAAAGCTGAGCTGCTCTGGAATGTAGAAGGATGTGAGAAGAACTCAGTGGCACCTTTCCTCCTCACATGTCTGATGTGGAGGTGTGCTGCTTTTTCAGGCACACACACACATTCCTGTGCTCCTTCTCACCTCCTTTTATGTAGACTTTTTGCAAACATTTGTCTAGAAACACAAGCTGCATGTCTGTTAAATATTCTCTAGCTCTGTTGCTCATAGAAAT
The DNA here is from genome assembly GCA_013400675.1 of Oxylabes madagascariensis. Lineage (NCBI taxonomy): Eukaryota > Metazoa > Chordata > Aves > Passeriformes > Timaliidae > Oxylabes > Oxylabes madagascariensis. The sequence goes on from VYZR01067607.1 coordinate 89,945, forward strand.
GACTCTGTTTTCTCTTCCCAGATACCAAAAAAACCCCCAAAAATCCAAAGAGAAGGGACTGATTTTATCAGCATGTCCAAAACCAAGAAATTAACTCAAACATAGCCAGAGGATGGCTAGAGTAAACACATCATTAAGGTGCACTCAGTAGTTGTCATCTCATTTCTTAATCTGAGAGTCTTTGTGAAATGAGTAAATGTTTTGCCTGAATAAGAAACTTGGCTATTGGTAAGTCAATGTGATTTTCCTTTTTGTTAAACATAGATTTAGAAAAAAATCTGTCCAGTGATCCATTGCACCATCATGCTTATCCAGAGATGTTTATCTAGACATGAACATTCTGTTTTCAAAGGAATTTAGGGATTACCTGAGTAAATCTTATTTTACATCTGAATTGCATTTTCCAAAACATCTCAGGTGAGCCCCCACCTCACTGAGTGTCTCTTAAAAACCTAAGTGCTTTTTCAAATCAGTGAACTGGTCAGCAAAGTGAACTTGCCTGAAGTAAAATCAATCTATGTGCAGTTGGTTGCTGGAGTTCAGGGCCTGGTCTCTGATGCAGTCACAGCCTCTCAAATTACTAGAAAAACAGAGTATTTTCATGGTATTCCTGATTATTTGTTACCTGGTTGGTTACAAAGAGAGAGCCTAGGCCAAATCATGCAACAGTTGTTTCTGATGTGTGGGAGCCATGTTAGCCAGGGTTTTTTTTCCTCATTTATTGATATGAACACGGATGGGAGGTAGACCCAGCCAAAAATGCCGGGATCCAAATATTTTCAAAGTCCTAAGATACCCAGAACGGGGAGTTAATGTTGTCTCTTAGTGAAGATAGGGGGTCCCCATGGAACATTTCAATGGGAGGCAAAGCTCTCCATAGACTTGGGGTGTGCTGGACTGAGCATTTGTGTTCTGCTTCAAAGGCAGAGGAGGAGGGAGCGATGCGATAAAATCATTGTTCTCAGCCCTAAACCTGACTTGGATCTGGGGGTTCTTTGTGAACCTTACAAAGCTTTTTCTCCAGCCGACCACCTCCACTCGCCGCTGAGCACGTGCCAGGAATTCCCTAGCAAAGGCAGCTGCCAAAAGCCAGGGGGTTGTGATAACTCTGCTATCACATCCATAAAGCCTCAGTCAAGGCTGCTCTTCCCCCAAGTGGGCAGGGGCACGGCGTGGCCAAGGAGGAACATCCTCAGCCCATAGCCCAGGCTCTGTTATTTTATTCTCTCCCTGTGTGGCAGCTTCATATTTTTACAGGGCTGTGATGACTCTGTGCAGAAAAATTCCTGCATTGCCTCTTCATTTGGGAAACAAACTTCAGCCTGCACTCCAGGGGCAGGAGAGCGCGCTTCTCCTCGGCTCTGACAGGAGGGTGTGCAGTAACACAGCAAGCTCAACCTTGAGAAGGGGGAGAGGCCCTCTGGGACCCAGGCTGGTTTATATCTCAGCTGATTCTCCTCTTTCTCTCTTCCGTATCCCCTTAATAGCTTGACAGGAGAAATATAGGGAAGATACAGCCATCTGATTAACAGTGCCGGGGGCTGGGGATGGATGACAAGGAAAGGGAGCGCAGCGTGGCTACCAGCCAAGTTCCAGCAAGAAACAGAATATCTGGCTTCCTCTAATCTCTGGAGGAAAATTAAGTTACAAAAACCTTTAGTGGAAACTTTGCATATATTCAGTACCATTGCCATGCCTGACAGAAAAAAACCCTGATATATTATTTAGTTTATAGTTATAGAATTAAAGGCGCAAGCTTTCCCACCAGGAATAAAAAAAAAAAATCCTCTCGAAAACTAAAGACAAAACCCCATAAAACCCCGTAAAACTCCTTGACTGTTTTGTGCTGTCAGAGTTTTTGAGAAATTCTCCTTTTTGTGTTAATGGATGGTTGTGTGAATTGTGTGAAGACATCTAAACCTCTTCCCAATTAATTTTTGCACTTACATATAGATCCCTTCTTGTTTTCCGAGCCATTTGCTCTGCCTCCTGCAGGAGCATTGAAGAAGAGGAGAAGGTGGAGGTGGAGAAAAGGCTCCAAATTGCTCTGGGCAGACACCACTGCCCTAGGAAAGGGCTTAGGCTGCTCATGGCACCACTGAGCCCAGGAGCCAAGGCCTTGCTGTTCATCAGAAATGTGTGTGTTACACACAGAGAGGAATTCCTCCCCCTCCTCCATGTCTGTCATCAATGTGTTGATTAAAAATAGTGGAGTTTGGTTTTAAAAAAAACAGCCTAGGTGTTAAGTGAGCAGCAAGTTGGGACCTGTGCATATGAGAGAGAGCGCTGATTAAAATGAAATAGCCGATTTATTGACTGTTACATCTAAAGCAGTTGGAGTAACCATAATGAAAGTATTACTTACATGTTACTTAGCTTTATGAGAGGGGAAAAAAAAGAAGCTAGATTGGCTGGTTAGAACTTTTCTTCATTAAGTCTTACAGTATGTTGATATATGTACAAAGCGCAATTTTTTCATGTCAGAAACATGAATCAAGGGTCTGAACAGCCATTGCCTGGCTCACCATCGTGCTTTCCCCTGGCTGCCTGTGCTCTTCTCTTGCTGGCTATCCAGGCTGGTGGGAATCTGGCTCTGCTTCCTGCAAGAGGAGAAAGCACAGATGCATTTTGCAGTATTTTCCTCCACCTTGTTGCAAGCAGCTTGCTCCCAACCTTCCTCGTGTGATTCCTTCGCCAGCCTTGTCTGAAGGGAACATTTTCCATGCAGAGGAACACAAGAGCCGTGTTTACATGCCATTTCCCTTCTGAGAGCTTTATTTCTCTTCAGCCTCAGGGACCTCAGCACCAGCCAAAACTCAATATGGGGCTGAAATTGTACCCTGGCCGTCCCTGGCCCCGGGACAGAGGGGTGTGTTTGTGTAAGTGTGCACGTGTGTAGTGTGCGCACAAAAACAGATGTGTGCCGTCCAGAATAAATGAGGCTATTCAGAGTGTCACAAAATGGACAATTTATGGCCAGTTTCAGCAATTAGTCAGACCAAAGGAGTGAGGTGGGTCAGTATTAAAACCCTCGCTGTTTTGTTTACTTCAAAAAAAGCAACAGGGAGTTCCAGCTGATGAGCAAAGATACTGAGAAAGGGTAATTAAAGAGAAACAATCTTTGATGTTTCTTGTTAAAGTTTCTCCTCATTTTGTTGTGCTCCCCTTACATGGTCTTGAGAAACAGAGCTGCTGCTTTCTTTTGGGGAGGGCGGTGTTGGGGCGGCTGCTTGGGCAGTTCTGCAGCAGGAATTCACCATTTGCTTCCTGCCAGGCTCTTGCACCTTGCAGTGAATTCAGGTACTTCCTGCAGAAGTGCTGGCACCTAGCAGAAATTCCAGGTATCAGCCTACAGGGCCATCCACTTGTGTGACTATTTTTATTGAGCTAATGGGGGAAAAAGTTCCCCTAAAAATATTGATAACTTCTAAAATACTCCATCAGCCCAAGAGTAGCTTAAACTGTGTAAATTAAACCTTCAGCATGACCTGCCCCATAGTTCACCACCTCTGTAAGTATAAATATTCTGATCCATTCGAAATAAGTATTTTTTTCTTCTCCTCAGGTCTCAGTTCTTCTGCTTCCAACACTTTATTTTGTGCCACACTTATAAGATTATGGGTTTCACATATGTTGTTGCAAACTCCTGAGCAACCCAAATCTTCGTGCTATATGGGAGATTTTTAAGTTCAGGTTGTACAGTAAGAAGGTAAACTTTGCAGGATATTTTGTTTTTCCTGGCCCATGGGCAACCTTTTCTGACTTGTGCATCATGAGTGTGTTCAGTTACAACATGGTGAAGCTGGCTGCTGCTCATGGATGCTCTTTCATTCGTGGGGATGACAGTGAAAGATGAAAAGTGCAGTGGAATGGTTGGGAGTTATTTAATCAACGTCTTTCAATGAAAGAAAAGATATTTTAATATGTGGTTTGATTCACTGCAAATTGTTGGCAGTAGATGGGGCCCTTACTGTAATAAAATTCCATCGAGTTGGGAAGTCTCTTGGAGGTGGTGTCCAGATGCAATATATTGGAGCTGACTCCTGGAACATCATCCCTGACCTAACTCAGGCTCTTTGTTGTCTCCATGTAACTTCTCATGAGAAAAAACCAAAAAGGTGGGGAAGGGGGAACAATGTTATATCTCTGTGCCCCAAATTTTCACTGCGCTCTGTCCTCATGCTTTTCTTACTGACTTTCCTTCCAAAAAGCTGCAAACCCACGGGCTCCCTGATTCTCTTCTTGCTGACCACACTCAGGACACTGCCTCAGATTGAGGATGAGCAGGAAGGGGAGCACACCCCTGAAACAGGATGGGGCAGAACCAGAACCTCACCTTCTGCCATGACACTGTGAATTCAGCATTTCACTCAAGCAAACCCGCATTTCCTGGCAGTGCTGGGGCTGGCCTGGAACCCAGACCTGGTCTGCTCAAGGTGGAGCCATTATCCTAAAGTGCTTTTATTGATCTGTTGACTTTCTGTCTCCCTCCCTCTCTTCCTCTCTTCACCCTGCCAGCCTCTTAAAGGCTCCTATCTTGTCTCATACAACCAAGGTATTTTAAGGGGCGAACAATGATTTTGAACTCACATTAGACAAACTATATGTGCCCAGTAAAACCAGATATCCCCTGAATGATATCTGAAGAAGGATCTGTCTACATTTACAAATCAGTCCCTCTTTCACTTCCCCTCTTATTTTTTCTCCCTCAATGTATGTCCTGGTGTTCTTCAAACAATCAATTTCAAGGCCTCACACATCTCCTTGGTAGCAGCCTCTCCCCCAAAGCGGCAATGCCGTATTGTCGTGCTTTATTTTTGGTTGGTTAAAGAGACCTGTAGCAGTAAATCTATATCTGTGCTGTGATATCCAGCAGTATTAAAGGCTGAGATTTAAAGACAGGCCTGAAAGACTTAGTAGTTGATGCCTGTAGAAAGCCAAGAAGAGCTGTGTGCCTTACTGGAAATTTCAGGCACAGCGTGTTAGAGTGCAATATATTACAGCGACCCGTGCTGCAAATCCTTCTGAGATGGAGATAAAGGGAGAAAGAATAACACTGGAGAAAATGTTAACAACACTGTGTGTTACCAAACACTAGGAAAGGGCTTGAAGTTGGTTGATCTCTTTCTTATTTCTTATTTCAGTGTTCATAATTTCTCAGGTTTGTGGAAAATTGCAATTCCTTCCTAATAACATTGCTCATTAGCTAATTGGTTAATGTGTGGGCCTTTAGTCAATGGACTGAAACATGCACAGGTAAACACAGAACAGTTAAAAAAGGCTAAATTTGATTATGGAAGTGCATAAACTTTTTAAAAATGTGAAGTGCAATGTCTTTCATACAGCTGAGTGCATCACTGTTCATGAATGTGATATTTGAAAAATAAAGAAGTTATAGATAGTTTATAGTCAGCATAAATATGCATACATGCTTTATAATGCAATCTAATTTTTTTAAGTTGAAACAATGTAAATAAAAGCATAGTTGAGTAAAAACCAGAAATTCACATTGAACCCTTCGTTCGGCTGGAAATGGTGTGAGTATTTTCACTGGGAAATATTAATGAGATTAAGAACAAAAACTTCTGTAGTCACATCCCTTTTCTATTTTATTCATATCAGCATTAGTTTTCTTTTTATGGAAACTCACAGAAAAGAAGATAAATTAATTTTCTCTAGTCAGTAGTTGCCTGTGCATTATTGAAACCCTCCTTCCAAGTGTAGTAAATTCCTTCCTTACAAGAGCTTCCAAGCTCTTGCAAGCCAGGGACAGGAACAGCCCTGTGGGTCTCAGGTGAGCAGTTGTGCAGGACCTGCCATGGATCACACCTGGAGCTTTGATCAATAATCAGTGTGGAGGGTTTGAAAGCAACCTGCTGGCTGAAATACGTTCATGTAAAGAATTTATCAAAGAAATCTGAATATAGTGAAATGTGGCGGGAAAAGAAATTAAAATCTGTTTCCTTATTACTGAGGAAAGGAGAAAGAAAGTTGGGGATCACCTTCTCAGACCATGGATGGCCACTTATGGACACAAGGGAGTAAACCTTGATTAATTTTAGGATTTGTGTGATGAGAAGCAGTTCACAGTTCAGTGCACTGCAGATGACTTAGCTAATTGTAATACTGTGTTTTAACAGCAAACTTTCCTTTTGAAATCACAGACAGGGAAAAGGGAATGGGAGTCCTGGGGGGAGAGAATGCTTTGGCAAGCACCCCTAAGTCATTTACCTTTTTGGAGAAACTACAGCAGGACTACAGCTACAGCCTGATGTGCACTGAGCTGCATCTCTGGAGTGAACAGCAAATGCTTTGTGTCCTGCATTGAGCTGGAGGTAGGAGCCAGAGCTGCCTTTCCTTCCAGACAATAGCTTGCATCATTGCTGCTGATGGCAGAAAACATAACCCTGTGTATTCTGAGCTAGGCACAAATCTGCATCTCCCTCTCAAACTTAGAGTTTTTGAAGCAATATGTTTTTGAGGAGATATGTTTGCCCAGTTCTATCGAAATCCTGATCAAAAAAACATTAGCTCAGCCTGTGAGATGCTCCTAACCGCTGCTATAGGTAGACTGTGAAATTTTTCTGTGTTTCAAAACTTAATTGCTCGGTGAAACTACCTGAGGAAACTGGTTTCAGGGCCAGAAAAGGCTCATAACCTCATGCTTGTCTGGTAAGAGATCATACAAAGATAAAGCTGATGTTCATCCTAAAAAGGTAAATTTGTCTTTTTTTACAGAGTGAGGTGAATTTGTGGACTTTCCTCCTGGGAGATGCTATCAGGACAAGCTGAATGTCTGAAACAGATCAAGATGATTTTCTCAACACCAGTACACAAGTAAGCACTGTAAGTAGTTTGCAAGCTAGAGAAAGTGAGCCAAAAATCACTTCTTGAGACACTCATGAGTCTGAGCAGAATTATGTGAAACTCTGCCTCTTCTGACAGCAACACTGAATATGGACAAGTGCATTTTGTGATGTGGCACTGCTGAGCCTGTTGGGAGGCAGGAGCTCAGGCAGGTGAGCTGATCTGCTGGGAAATCCTTTACCTACAGCAGTGCTGTCCTTGTGGTCTCCAGGCTTTGCAAAAAAGAACTGTCCTATGTATTAGAACGTAGCATTTGGTGTGTTGGATTACACAGGGTGGAAGGCAGTCCCAGGGAAGGGGATTATGAACTGGGAACTGCCTGGCTGTTTCCAGTCAGTGCCAGGGGAGCCAGGCAGCTGCACACCGGGTCTGTGGGACAGCAGATAAAGCAGGAGGGAGCAGGAAGGGAAATATTCTCTGGTAATTCAGGGGGAGGAGAGAGGCAGGAGGAGCCCCATGCGCCTTTCAGCAGAACAGTTGTGAGCCTGATAGGTGCAAATCCCACAGAAGCCCGTGGTAATTAAGCATCCTGTAAGGCGAGGAGGGGGGTGAGCACTGCAATAAGCTCACCAGCAGCATCTGCACCGACTCTCTGCCCCCTCTGGATACCCTTTGGAAATCTTCAGCGTGTTTTGTGTTTGTTTCGGAGCCAGAAACAACTGCTGGCAAATGCAGAGGTGTGAAACGTTGGCCAACTGATCCCAGCGTGCCCTACAAGGCACTGGAGGGAGGATTGCTCTAAGTGGATGATGAGCTCAGTTCAGAGGCTGTTAAGTTAAAGCTTATTAGCCTAATTAAGAGATGTGTGTAATGTGGTTTCAGGCTTCTGATACGGTAAAACCAACATTTTCCAAATGTTTTGTTCTCCTCTCTGTTATGCTTGGAGGGGAATTCAGTTTCTGTTTTGCACTAGGTCAACTTTGGTGCAGAGATAAGATTTCTTCACAGAGTTTAGCATTTGGGATTGCCTCTGTGAAGGCAGAGGCTGTCTGGGGCAATGTGCTTTGTCAGAACCAGGAGGGAACAGAGGGAAGGAAGGAGCAGGGTGCAGAGAGGTTGATGCCTTTGCTCAGAACCAGTGCTGTGCTGAGAGCACTGCGGATAAAAGGCCAAGCCATGCAAGTTTGCCCTCTTCATGGCAGGAGATCAGGCTGTACTGCTCCCAGCAGGGTGTAAATGAAGAAGGATGGCTCAGGTTTAGCTTTCACGCAATTTAATAAACCCTGCAGGATGAGGAGCACTGAGGTGAGGTGGAGCAGGATCAGGAAGTGGTTCAGATTCACCAGGTACCATGAGCTTGAGCTCAGCACTGACCCTGCAGGACTGGGCTGGTTTGCACAAGAAGATTTGAGTGTCTCTACCATGTGCTCCTCATCATTCCCATTATCTGTGTGTTTCCTTTATCTGGGGTACCACAGCTCCTCCCTGTGATGGAGCATTGGCTCTCCAAGCAGCTTTAATCTCTGGCTGTCTTGGGAGGGTCAGGGTGGGAGAGATTTGAGGTCCTCAGCCCTGAAGGGAAGCCCTCCCTGCTTCAGACAGGCCTGCAATTGAAACCAGCTGATCCCAAGTCCTTTGCAAACATTTCCATTTCAAACCACTGAAGTTTTATGTCTTTCTAATGAATTCTTTTCTTGAGCCTCATAAATCTCATAAAGATCTTGAACAGCTAGTAAATTTGGCCATTCAGACACACGTTTTCCAGTAAAGAGGATAATGGTTGCTGTTCCTGATGCCACCTCCCCTCCCTACCCCTTCAGCTGTAGGAACTCACCTCTTGCCTGTGCTTGCACACAGCTTGGGCCATGCTCAGAAAGACAACACGTGCAGGTCCCACTTGCAGGAAGGATCAGGGCATTGCTGCACCTCTGCTAGCGTGGCCACTGCCCCTACCTGTGACCTGAGCAAAGTCATTCGCTCTCCTCACATCTCAGATCAGAAGAAATAGGTTGATGTGCCCCTGCCCAGGGGGTTGGGAATCTTGTTCTGTTCAGACTGGACAGAAAATGTTCCAGCCACTCTCTTAGGCTTGGATTTCCAGGTGGGCTTGAAAGGACAAAAATCCAAGGACAACATAAACGCAACACTCCTCAGAGTTTGTTTGGAAACACCAGGCAAACGTGCTGAAGTTATTTAGAAAAACATACTAGAGAAATAGAAAATTGCAAGCATATTTCCCCCTTCATTTGTTGTCTCCCAAATTCAAACAAGCTTATTTCCTTTCCTGCAATGCTGTTTTTGATAATCTTGTGCCAAAGGCACTGAATCTGTTCTTATTGCTGTCAATAGCAAGATGCCTGTTGCTTTTAATGGTTCAGCTATTAAAACACCACATCCCAGTTGTCTGGCTGTGAGCAATCCCAAGCTATCGCAGTGACAATATGGAACCTTTTTCCTCTCTGAATGTTTCTCTGCAAAGTTTGACCATTTTGGCTGGGGTAAAACATGTGTCTATCTGGGATCCTTTCCAAGGATGGGATTTTGACAGCTGTGCTCATGTTGGCAAAAATCCTGACGTCTTGTGCTTCGTTGAAATACAGATTCTTAGCGGAGAGGGGTGGGAATGCGATTTCATAGATGAACACTTATGAATTGAGGACTGTGAGCCCGGGTGAGCTCTTTTCACTTGGGGGAAAAGGTTGAGCCCGTCCTTTGGGAGCAGGGTGGAGCCTGCCTTTCTTCCCGTCCCCACCTGTGGGCACAGATGGCCGATGGGCAGCGGGGTGGATGGAGCTGCCTGTGCTGCTGCCAGCTTTGTGCAGCAGTTTGGGACATGCCTTGGACTGCACCCACGGGAGAGGGAGTCAGCCTGCCTGCACTCCATGCCTAATGATTTTCATTTACATTTTGGATGTTTTGGGCACAGCGGGTGGGTGGTGTTGGTGCGCTTTCACTGAAAATCCACCTTTGCAACACTGGTCAAAACTTGGCCTGATATTTCTGCCAGAGAGCTGGTGGCAAACAAAGCCTTGCTTTACTCTGAAATAGCCTATTTTGGGGGGGTTTATTATCACTACTGTGATGAAGTTGATTGAGTGTTTTTTGTTTGTTTTTTTTTTTTCACTGGAATCTCCATCTTGGACTGGAGAAATATTTCCCACAAAAAAAGTAATTATTCAGAACTGATATATTTTTGCAGTAACCTTCAATCTGATGAACTGTCATTTTTCTGATGAAGAATCACTTATTTTGGGACTAGAATTCCTATTATCTCGACAAATAGGGAATGGTGGCACAGAAAATTGTGTCATGAGGTCACCCAAGAATTCCACATCAGAGGCAAGGATAAACTGGAATAGTGTAAGGTCATCAAAAAATTTTCAGAAGATATTTTGCAAATACTGTATTTATTTATTTCAAACTTTCCAGTGGCCAGACAGTTCCTTTATATTTTACCAAGAAAAATAAATTAAAGAAATAAGTCACGAGGTTTTAAAACTATGTCAACAATTATTTCCCATGTCTGCTATTTCACTGGAAATCAAGGAAAAATACTTTTTAAAACACAGACAAGATAGTAGTCAAACAACAAAACCCCGAACGAAACATGCCTCCTGTTGAAAACAATTCAAACACTTTTGCTCAGGAAAGGTTTTAGCTTAGGGTTAGGCACACAGAATCAGACATTCCTGCTTGCATCCATGGCAAATGGGAGGTCTTTAATGTAATAGTTAAAGGAAAAGCAGCCAATCTGTCTCACATTCATCCTTGCTGTGCATTAAGTGATATATAAGGATATTTATCATCTATCAGAAAGCACTTGGGCAGCCTTTTCATGTGTTTAATCCCACAAGCCTTTTGTAAGGATTTGAGGGGCTGCTGAAGGACAGATGAGTCAGATTTGAAATGGTAAAATTTGGGACAGTCCCAGAACAAGAAAATGTGGATGTTTGGGGTGGCTGCACACGGCAGTGACGGCAGGTAGGCGAGCTGAAGGTGAGCTCTGGGCATGGATTATTCATCTTTGCACAGCCTGGCCTTGTCAGCTGAGTGGCCAAAAAAGTGATCAGGAGCGACAAAATGAAATGGGAAAAGCTGCACCTCCTGTACTCTGTTTATGGGAGATGGGGTTGAGGAGGACAGCAAAGGACACTGTTATTGTGTGGGAGTTTGGTCAGCGGGGACTGAGCGATGGCCTCAGAGGCCCTTCCAAAGCCATGCCTTAATGACAACCTCTTCCCTTCCTCTCCCACTTGTTTTTTGAAAACTAGGGCAAATATTAGCACAACTGTGAGTGTTGGGCTGCTGTGTTGGAGTGCTTCTAAGCTGTGTTAGTTTGATTAAAACTAACATACAGTTTCTACGCTGAAAAATTTCAGTGGCATGTCTACCATAAATTAAACAGAAATTCCAACTTTAAGTTGTCTTCTAGTTCTGCAGCAGATCTGTTTACTCAGGAATAGCATAAGGCAGATGTCTTCATCTTTGCTGATTCTTAACAGGTCACAGACATTGACTTTAAATAGCTAAAAGCCTTTAAACTAATTTTAAAACAGGCTTCCCCCTCCCCTGCAGACCTTAACCTTTTGTTGCTCTTAACTAGAAATGCCCAGGATAACATGATCCTAAAACAGACCACGTAAACCATGCAGCAGTTTTAAATATATAATGTGATCATTACCTGAAACCAGTGAAGAGGTTGGAATAATTATTACTCATGTTTACACTTCTGCATTTCAGTGGGTTGTGTTCAATCCTTTAATGATGATGATTAAAAACGTACTGGAAACACACAGTAATTAAAGAGAGCACTTAACTGTGATTCTGAGAGCACAGAGGCAGCTTTGAAGTGGAACTGGACACAGTGCCTGTTGCCAAAACGTTGCAGGAGTTGGAGCACCAGGTAGCAGTAATTGCAGGTACCACACCACGTCTGTTTTGGCACCTGCAGCATCCGCCCCCAGCACCGACCTCAGAATCGCTTCTTGTACGTCAGTGAGCCTCCTGCAGCCTCAGAAAGAGCTGATTGATGGTGGCTGAGGGATCACACAAATACTCTGCTTTGTAATTTATGTAAAGCCAAGGTTGAATTTGGGCTTGTTTCTCCACGGGGGACTTTTGGAGGGTGAGGCAATGTTTAGGAAGAGGGCAGGAGGAGGAAATTTGGGGTGACAGCAGGGAGCGGGCGCTGGTTCAGGTGCTTTGCCCTGCCAAGGCTTCAGTGTGGGTACTGACATGAAAGGGAGTTCTCAAGCCACAAGCTCCAAACCTTGTGTTTTAGGAGCATTTCTGTGGGTGAGGGAGGGGGGCATGGATTGCGGAATGGAGCCCTTTGTTTGTTTTCCCCATTTAAAACAACAGAAATACTCTTATTATAATAAGTGCAGAAGGATGAGTGATGAGGCTTGTGCTGTAAAATCATATTTGCTGGAAAAGTTGTCCTGTTTTCCATTGCTTAATTTCATCTGAAAAGAGAGGGCATGGAGGCTGGGGAGAACACAGCGACTTTCTTGGAAGTACTTTTCCAAGCACTAGAGATGAGCCTTCCCAGGAAGGAGCAGTTTAGCTCTATGTAAGGAGAACAAGGTTCAGAACAGGTCCAAAAGTTTCTATAGGGTTTAAAGGGATTCACTTTGGGTCATTGTCCTTTAATTTTCTACTCTGTATCTTTTGGTAATTTTCTGTGCAAACCCAAATTCAGTTTCTGCCCCTGTGCTGATGCCACAGAGACCACCAGCTTACACCACGATGTCCATGCTTATACCACGTGAGTCCCACTTCTGTGGTGCTCCTATCACCCCACAATGTCCCCTTGAAGAAGACCAGCTATCAGCTAGCACTTAACATGCCTCAAACAAGACTTTTCCCCCGAGATCTCTCAAGCAACATGGACAATATCATGATCCTGCCTATCACTCAGACCCATGGATGTTATCTTTGACTCCTGTCTCTGTGTTTGTACCTGGGCAGAGTTGAACTCTGGCCACTTGTTTCTGTGTAGCCTC
>VYZR01067608.1:4153-18812 GCA_013400675.1 Oxylabes madagascariensis
AAATCCCAAACAAACTCTTGTACCTTGGCTCCCCAGCTTCTTTTTTTTTTTTTTTCCTGCAGATCAAGTGGAACATGGGCATGAAAAAAGACAGCCAGGAGGCTGCAGTGTATGAAACAGCTCTGCAGATTTGAAGGCTTCAAACAAACTGTCTCAGAGGGATACAGGAAATGTTAAGATGTAAAAGGAAAGGCCATTGCTTTTTCACACCCAAAAAGATATCAGCAGTCACTCACACTAAAGGAGGAGTCCTCACCAGGGTGTAGCCCTCTAAAATATTGCCCACCACTCCAAGGGGCAAGGGTTGAATAGGACACGCTTTTTTCACATGGTGTTGGGGGAAAAGATGTGCAAAGTGACATATCCAGTCCTTTTTAACTTTCCTGATGCCTTTCCCTCAGTAAAAATGAAGTGGCACAGATTTTTTGGATACTGAACATCCTGGATTGTACTGTGCTATATACCTGTGCAGGGCAGAACTAAATAGAAATTGGCAAATTCTTGTCTTGTGATACCTCTGCCTTTTATGCAAGGGTAAGGAACTTCCCTTTGAAAAGTGGGGTTGGATTAAACAATCTCCAGAGATCCCTTTCAACCTCAATTATTCTGGGAAATCAATATCCATTTTATAAAAGGATGCTTGTTCTTTTCATCAGTTGTTAAACTTTTTTAGTGAGTGGTGTTTTTTTGTCACTGAAACAGTTAAATTGATAAATGGCTTAGTGTACACACAGTTTTTCTGCTTCAAGTACATTTTATTCCCCTATAGCTTGCACATAACTGGGCAAATATTCCTCTCTGCTGAACATTTCTTTTGCTGCAACACCCACACAAAGTCATTGCCAGACTGGGTAAAATTCGCCCAAAGGTTTTGTTGGTTGCTCTTTAAGTTGACAAATCTAGGAGCAGGAGGTCAAGATTCATCTAACAGGGAGAGTAATTGGAAAGGCTGGAGGCTGATCAATACTGCTTCAGCCCTCAGAGCAATTCCTAACCTCTTCCTTATCAGATACAGAGGATGAAGAGCTCCCTTTAGATCTCCTCAGAACTGACTCACTCACTCATCAAAACATTTGTTCTGTACTTCTTGACACCCAGCATGAGAGAGGCACCATCTCACACTGGAGAAGGTGTTGCTTCCAGACTCCGGTGCACACTGAAGCAGAGCTGCCAAAAAAGATCAGAACGAACGAAAGAGACAGAACAATGCACAGCAGCTCCCAGTGTGACAGAGTGGTCAGGGTTCTCTTACATGATATGTGAGCTGAAGCACTCACAGAAGAAGGAGCAGGACATTTGTCCTGAGTTTCCCATACTGTGGGTGATTGTCTCTCCCTCTGACTATTGGCATAATTCTTTGATATTTTGTGACTGACTATTCAGATTAGCCATCTCTTTCTCCCAGTTTGTTTTAAAACTTTGCTCAGAAGAGAAAGGCGATGCAAAGTGCACTTTTTTTACCTTTTTCTACCTTTTTTTTTTTTTTTTTAAGTCTGGAGACTGACTCTTGTTTTGGACCTTTTCCTTTGCATCTTTAAATGGAGAAATCAATAATTTAACCAGATGAAATTATACGTTCATGCTGTTATTACAGCATCACAGCAGAAAAGCTGTAGGACTGTCAGTACTGAAACAAAGTGACCATATTTTGGAGAAAATTAACATTCAGGTCAAAAAACTGCTTCTGGTTAGATATAATTTATCATATGGTATTGCCTTTACAAATCAGGATACCTGTTTGCTGGGGAAAGCATCAATAACAAATGTAAAAAAAAAAAATTCTTTGCTCACAGATGACATTTACTATGGAGAAGTCAGAAGTAATTTCCCTGTATACTCTAAACTATACTCTAAACTAGGTGAAAGTCACCCTAGGACAAAAGGGATGTACATTGTCGCTTGGTGTTAAAACATACCTGTTTTAGGATTTATTGGCCAGTAAGAGAGGAAAAGGGGTAGAAGTTTAAAGAAATCAATTTAGATTAGGGAAAAAGAGAACTAACTGCAACTCTGTGAATGTTCCTGCTTGTGCACCTGCAGTTAAACACAGATAAAGAGGTGCTAAATAAAAAAAGAGGTGAAAAGATTTAAGTACTTTTTTCTATGGATTCAGGAATGGAGGGAGAAGAACAATGAAAAACCAAGTTAAGTTACAGGTATAAAAAAACACAGATCGGAGCCCAAATCAACTTCACAATAGCAATAAATTTCAGACTTAATCCTGCTGAGGACATCTTGAGATTTCACCCATAAAAGCCTAAACAATACGTACCAACTTGTGTGAAGGGGACCCAGCTGCACATGTACTATTTGTCATCTTTGGTTTAAAGTCAGTGGAAAATAAACATGGAAATTCAGTTTCAAAAAACAGCAGGAAGCAAAAAACACAGTTAAGGGTGGGGCAATTAGAATTCAAACCTGCAGTCCTCAGTTCTCCAAAATGAACCCATTCCCAGTTTTTATCAACTTCTCCCAGACATCACCCTGGGCACCACAACACTGTGGCAGCCCTTCCACCTCCATACATTTTGGAGCAAACTCCACCCAGCGACATCCTGGCCATGACTGACTTTATACCATCCTGCGGCCTGGCACGAATCGCACCCGACAGGCGTGTGGGGCGCGGGGCGTGGGGCAGAGCAGAGCCTACCTCCTCCAGCTGCACCAGGAAGGTGACGTTGTGGCCCTGCTCGGCCGTGAGCTGCCCGTCGGCCGTGACGATGCGGAGCCCCTGCGGGGGCTTGCCCGGGCACTGCTGGGGCTTGGCCGTGTACCTCTCGCGCACCCCGTCCGTGCAGTTGTTGGAAACCACCTTCCTGTACCTGCAAAAAGATGGGGAGAGCCATGCCCGGTGCTGACAAGGAGCACGGCGGGAGCGGGCTCCTTTAGACCAAGGAGATTTTTAGAAAACAAATGATTCCCAAATGTGTTTCAGCATTTGTCTCAGCCAAGCATTCCTCATGTGCCCAACACTCCAGGAGCTCATACTGTTGTTAGTGGCATGCGATAATTTCCTGCAGAGTATCTTGATATCATATAAGGTACTATGTAGAGAGTGGTTTCCCCGGGAGAGAAGAAAACCCCTGCTTGATGCCCTGGGAAACACCTTTCTAAGTACAGCAGGCAAAAGGCTTACGCACATGTTCCCTCAGTTCAAGCATGCAAATTGTTACTAGAAGGTTCCTTGTTCTTTGTATTACCATAGGTTGATTTTTGGTGCAGGAATTTTAATATTCCTAAGCGTTCTCCCCTATTGGACCCTTCCCTCAAACCCTGCCTTAACTCCTCCCCACACTGGGAGGCATAAATACCCCTGTCTGACCCTCAACCCAACCTTTTGCCTTTGGTCCCTTGTTACTGCCTTTCTACAGTTCGGTCCATATATAGTGGACGCCTTACTGTTTGTTATTTTGGCATTATTAAATTCTGTTTCTGGACAACGGCATCAAGGCTGCTGCTCTCTATCAAGTTGCCATTGGGCCAGAGTGCAGAGGAAACTCAAAGGGGTCTGATCATCTGGGCTCGGACCCCTGGGAGTTTCAGTACCATAAACTGCCCAAACCATAAAATGATATGTTACAAGTTAAATAACTATAAAGTTATGAATAAATTATATCCGCATACAATATGGCATTGTAGTCAATTATTACACTGTTGGGCAAAGTTTAACAACTTTTCTCCACTTCTCATTAGTTGTGGGGCAAGTGTCTCTTAAGGTTAGAGACACTCTTAAGCTCTCTCTCAAGGGCTGGAACAATAAGGATTGAAGCAAAAAGCAAATTCTGCCCATCTTTCAGTGCACAAACCCTCCAAACACAGCTTGGGTTGCTTTGTTTGCTTTAATCGCATCATAAATGAAGTCTGCCAGGATCTTAACTTAAACTACATCTTCCACTGACTTCCAAGAGGGTCAAAGAACAGCATTCAGGCTAGCAGCCCATCTATTACTTCACTTCACATGTACATGAGTTTCATCTCTCTCCACTAATTTATCTTCCAGTGCTTCTGCCTCACCTGATCTCACAGGATTTTAAGAGTCTTTTCAGAAACATTAATGATTTGGCCTTACAGTCTTCCCACAAGTTTCTTTAAGGCATCATCTTTCAAAGAAAAGCCTGGGCCATACATGATGGAGATGTGGAGTGACAAATGTGCAACCCAACAAATGCAGTGACGGAGGTGTCCCAAGGGCTTCAGCCCTTGACACATCTACAGCAGGTGTAATCTGTAGCTGTCATTGGGTTAAATCCATACAGGTGCTCTACCTAAATAAAGCCTGGTGAGCCACTTACCCAGTGCTGTTGAGATAACTCTGTCCAAGGCTGCAGTCTTTGGACAAGGAGGATGGGTTATACCAAAATGCTGGTAAACACTGGCCATTGCTGTGGCGTTCATATCCATAATCACTGTTGAAACATTAAAAGAGACCATCACATAAAATCCCAAAAGAACAAACACAGTATTTGCTTGAGCTCTCTACTATTAATACAAGTTTTGATTTTTCTCCATCTCTTTACCAGGATATTTGATTTTATTTTTACTGATAGAACAGATTCTTCATTGCACTTCAGCTTTTTTAATTGGGGTACTCATTTTACATAAGTCCCAGTATAAAAAAGAAGAACCAGAGCAGGTAGTATATGGGTATTGCATCAATTGTTCTCTCTCCACAGACTAACAGTACCTCTCAGGATCAAATCTAGGGTCAAATATATTAAAACAAACAAAAACCCCCAGAAATCTAAGCTAAGTTAAATCATCACTGTCTCAGTCATATCTTAGAAAACTTAAGGGCTAAAAAGCTAATTGCGTTTGGAAACTATATCACACAGGATGTAGAGGAAAATTTACAGCCCTGAGAGAGCTCTCGCCTGAAGGCATTAACATCATATTAGGTAATGGGAAAGAATTCTGTGATCTCCAATTCTCTTTTTGTTTGGAAGAGGAAATGCTACCAAAAATCACGTTAGAAACAATGAGTGAAACTTTAATCTTTTATCACAATTTGAGTGTAGCTATGACTAAATTTGCTTTGGTTTCACTAAAAAAACATTTCAAATTGTTTCTGATTCCAAGTAAACAAACACTCTATAAAAAATGTTATTGCAGGAAAAAAAATCCAACAAACAGAAAACCTCTTTAATCAGTATTCCATTCACATGTGGGTTTACTTTCCAGCCGTTGAGTAATGAGGACTGCTTGGCTGGATAATCATTCTTATTCCTTTTACTAAGCCTTCTCCATAGCTCATAATGGAGTAGTAATGGGATGTTGTTTCTGAGAACTGCTATACAGAGTCCACCAACTCATTTCCAATATTCCAGTTGCAACACAATCCTTGATCTTAAAATGGCACTCTTCTGCAAAGCACTTTTTACTATCTTTAAATGTCTTGGTATCAAGTAGCCAGATTTTCCAAGAAAAGAGGATTTAGGGCAGTGTTAGATTATGAGATTAAGGGCTGATATTTGTGTATGTATGTAAAGAAGCAGAGAGAAAAAAGGAGATCGATGAACCCCCTGATCAGAGTTACTGGAGCCCCTGCTCCCAGAGCTGTCACAAGACAGCCATCAGTCCATGGCCAGGGTAAGACACATCAGATCATCCACAAGAGAGATATTGATAGAAAAATATTAACAACAAGAGGAGTGTTTAACTTAATGAAGACTTTGTCCAAGTGTCTTGAAAAAGCATGATGTCTTAAAGAATATATAGTGAGTGATTAGTAAACAATGTCAAGAAGCTTGGTTCTGGTCTAAGATATAAGACAAAGAAGAAAAGAGAAGATAATGTCTTTCAATTTATCTTTGTTAAGTTTTTTGTACTGGTTATCAAGAAAAGACATCAAAAATAATTCAGTCACCCTTCTTTACTTCTGCTTCAACTTTTTCCTCTGAATAAAGAAAAAAAAAAAGATGTTTTGAGGCAATCTTAAAGTGGCAAGATTAAAAAGATGACATTAAGCAAAAGAAAATTAATGCTGCATATCATTTGAGAAAATTAAACAAATATAAAATTGCATGACTGTTCCAAAGCAACATTTTGGCAGGTGTGGTGCTTGGAGCATCTACAACAAGTAACTGAGAACATACTCCAGGAAACGGCAATGAAGTAGATGACCTAAACAGTCTCTTCCTCATTTTTTTTGACTGAATTTTCATCAATCTATTTACTCAGATGGTTGCAACTCAGTGCTGCTAAATTGCTTTGGAAGCATCAGCCAGACAATTCTCCCACTTCCATGTGCTTCTATAATCATCCTTGTTGGAATAAGAACACTATATCTGCAGAATACACTTTGTAATGAAGAATAACACCATTCTGATTTGCTTGGAGAAAGCAAATATTTACATACAAATGGGACTCCCGTATTTTTGTAATTCATTTGTAAACACTCTTCTGCACTGTATTCCTAAGTTATCGTGTGTGACTCTAATTAAAAGACTGTAACACTGTACACATACACATTGTTCTGTAATCAAGTGAAAACAAAATAAACTAATACAGTGAAATCTCCCTCAGAGGGGATCAGTACTCACAATCCAATTTGATGCAGTAGTCTGGGCTTTCTTACATGTCTAGATTCAAGCTACTGTTTTGGTTCCTATTCCTACCTGTAAATCTGGGCAAGCCAAGCTGGACTTGACTCGTTTTGACTGTACTTGGATCATATTTCTCAAAGTCAAGAGAAAGAAATCCTAGGATTTTCCACAGCAGAAACAGTTATAAGCACCGAAGTTGCACAGTGTTGTTTTCAGGCTTGCAAATCATCTGGCTCATTAAGGCCCTATGGAAAAATCATCCCAGTAAATGACATGAATTGCTGCTCCGTATCCCACCACAGATGCAGCAGCCGCCCGTTCACCTCCGCAGTCTTGGAATCTAATGAATTCCTTGGCTACAGGCTGCTGCACGCAGAACACTGATGCTGACAACAAATTGCTGCCTACAATTTGGCACAACAGGCCTTTGTAGCAATCAAGAAGCATTACCATCAATTGGCTGTCCATAGCACGAGCCAGCACAGCAAAGTCTGGAGATGGGGAAGGCATCAGCCTCAGCCTGCAATCAGCTCCCCGAGTCATTGCCTGGGAACTGGGAATTGGAATTTGCATAGATTGATGATATTTTGTGCCTGCCTGAAAAGAACTCAGGTGACACAGATAATGTGTCTCCTAAAAAGGAGTGGAACCTTTGCCATCAGGGATTGCTTTATCAGTATGAAGCAGTCCATCTTGTAGCTCTCACTGATTATGGTTTTACCCTTTTACTGGTTTAAACTGGAATCCTATTAATCTTAGTCAAGTAGAACTGCAAGTTCTTTCTGTAATTAGATACAAATTCATTCCAAACATTTTGTATCTCTGCTCAACGCTCATGATAAATTCATTTTTCTAATGTTATTTTCAGCACAGGTAATAATCAAAGAAAAGAAATCCCCTAAGGAAGTTTGTAATTTGAAGAGAGACCTGACAAACATACTGTTTGGAAGAACTGTTAATTCAGATGAAATTATTAAAATTCTACTGCTTTAAGAAATAGAAATAACCCGTTAATTCAGATGAGTGATTGCCATGTTCATAGCTTCTAAAAATCAAGATATGACTTAGCATGTAATCATAGAAATTATTTAAGATTAACAGCTTCACCTCAAGGTTAACTATGCCAGAAGATGACAATGCTCCTTGTGTTTTTACATGCTGTGCTTTCCAAACATTTTGGACATTAAATGGGGTGGAATTGAGCTATCACTGAAAATAGTCACCTTTTTTCTGCAGTTTCCAAAAGCCCTGGTGAAAAAATAACTGTGGCCACAGCACTGGAAAAGTCTCACTATCTTTTCATTCACTTAATACCATTGTCTAATATTTAACCATGATTCAAGTGTAGATTTATGTTAAAGGGGAGCTGTGCTTGTTCCCCAGTTCTACAGGACCTGATATGGGATTTAACTCAGAGAGGGATGGATTCAGCTACAGTCTGAACTGTGGATCTACAAAGGTGCACAGTTATAATTGTAACACAGTATTTGGAGTTGAGCTATACCAGCTTATGTTAATATGGAACCTAAAATCCCCAGAATCTTTCCAGTAAATCCATGCCCAGTAGATATCCAGGCCCTAAAGATGCAGAGATGCACTGTAGGTTTTGCATAGTGAATCTGCATTTTCCACAAGCACTCGAACTAGAAATCCATTCTAAATTACTATGTGTAAGCTAACCAAGCCCATAACTGAAGGGTGCAAATGTAGGTGCATTTCAGAGCTGGCACCTGCACGATCTGAACCGATGGCTGGTGACACACAAAGCCAGCTGAATCTAACCACACTCAGTGTCTGTCCCCTGCCTCCCTGGGGTTTGTCAGAACACCTTCTGCTGATGCAGGACTCTGATGTTTCAGCATAGGAAGTAACCCCAGCAGGCAGGGCTGTAATTTAAGTGCCTGAGAATATAAAAAGAGCCAGCCAGATCCTTGCTGATATCACCTGTGAAATACATAAATAGACCTAATTCCCAGTTGCACTAAGGCACCTTGTGCCTCTCTGCCTATCCAAAACCACCAGCGCCAGTGTCAACAGGCTCATACTTCCCACAAAGGTGTGAGGTATGGGAATACTGATAGAAGAAGCTGCCAGTATTAATGACAGCAGGTTCAGAGGGAGGACTGACAGTGAGACACTTTACTCAAAGTTCCTATTAAAGGACCTGGGAGACAGGTGGCTGAAGGATGAACACCACCAAAGGTTTCCATCTGTGTCTAGGAGATGTTTCTACTGAAGAGATATCGCTGCAATAATGCTCAGGCTGCAGGAAGGAACACAAAGTGAGGAAGCCGGGTAAATTAATGCTTTAATAACACCCAAGTAACGGTGTCATCCATTTATCCAAATCAATTAAATGAAGAAGGAGAGTCTCCTTTCTAGGCCGTTGCTAGCACCGACCTGCCGAGGGCTCCTGCACATCCGTGTCCCCCATTCCTGAAGCGCTGTTGCCCTCTGGCTGCGAGCATCATTCCCTGCACGGAGAGCCGGCACCTGTGCCCATCCCTCCGGCTGGGACCCGGGATAAAGGGGCTGTGCCGGGAGAACAGCCCGGGATAAAGGGGCTGTGCCGGGAGAACAGCCCGGGATAAAGGGGCTGTGCTGGGAGAACAGCCCGGGATAAAGGGGTTCTGCAGGAGAATAGCCCGGGATAAAGGGGCTGTGCTGGCAGAACAGCCCGGGATAAAGGGGCTGTGCTTGGAGAACAGCTCGGGATAAAGGGGTTCTGCCGGCAGAACAGCCCGGGATAAAGGGGCTCTGCCGGGAGAACAGCCCGGGAGAACAGCCCGGGATGAAGGGGCTGTGCTGGGAGAACAGCCCGGGATAAAGGGGCTGTGCTGGGAGAACAGCCCGGGATGAAGGGGTTCTGCCAGCAGAACAGCCTGGGATAAAGGGGCTGTGCTGGGAGAACAGCCCGGGGTAAAGGGGTTCTGCTGGCAGAACAGTCCGGGATAAAGNGGTTCTGCTGGCAGAACTCTCCGGGATAAAGGGGTTCTGCTGGCAGAACAGCCCAGCTTCCCGGGCTGCAGGAATCACAGCCACTTCTAATGGCACTCCGTTTTGTTGCTGCGCAAAACAATACACAAATGTGCCCTTCTCCCCGAGAAAGGAGCACCGATGGGCTGCATACAGGTTTGAAAGGAATCTGGAGTTCTATGATACTACAAGGAGAAAAAAAAAAAAAATTTAGAAAATCTTTGTGTCTTTTATAACTGGTATTTTTCCCCTGAACTGATAAAAAAAAAAAAAAGACTTGCAGGATTAACAGCAATAACACTTTTTTCTCACTTTACCTGATCACAGAGATACAGTTTTTACTCCAATCTCTGACAAGCTTAGATAATAAAATTTTCTCCATATAAATTTAGTGTTTAAACAGCAACAACAGCACAATGATAGGGATTGTTGTTTTCTTCAGCTCTGTATACAAACATGGGTTCTGTAGCCACTGACAAAATAAAAAGCTGTCCAATTTACTTCAATATTGAAAAATCAGGTGTGGGCAGCTAAGGAGCTTCTCCCTATCTGGGGGATACATGTCCCTTACAATCTCCTTCTATTAAGAGCTCTGCCCAGTGGAAAAAAAAAATAAAAAAAATAAAAAGTACTGAAATGTCATGAATGAGGATGATGAAAGTGCTTTTTGCTACCTGAAAAGGAAAGATCTCCACAGAGGGCACCCTTCCACAGTAAGAATTCATTCCCTGATTTCCTCCAAACCTCCCTCCAACTTCTGCAGGGTGAATTGGCAGTGAAGCCTCATGCAGAGTTCAACAAGGCAAGAACTGAAAGTTACAGTGGTGCAGCAGCAGCTTTGCCTTTCTTAGCAGACAGAATTGCTTTTTGTCTTGCCATCTTCTTTTCTCCTTTTCTGTCCTTCTCTGGCGTTTCTATGTAAAATTATGCTCCTGATGAGTATTGTTGGTAAATGTTTCTGAACTGGATGCTTAAAGCAGTATTTCATCTGCATCTTTTTTCATCAGAGGCAGTGGGGAAGGAAGCTGAAATGGATAAATTAGAAATCCAGGTCTGAGGACTGTAGGAATAATTTGAGCTCAGGGAGAACTGGAGGGGATCATGACAGTCTGGTTTAAACCAAAACTGATTCCATCAGAAGGAGAAAGGTCCTTCTTGGTCAGAAAGGTCCTAATTCTGCCTCTTCCAGCAGATTTGAGGTCTCTCGTTCATGCATGTGAACTATGAGCACCTGCTGTACATGCCCAATCATCCAAGCTTTCCCTTAGACATTCTCCCACAGCCCAGCGGAGCCTTTGGAGAAAGTTTCCTTGAGGTGAGCATTAAAGAAATAAAAGCATGTTTCCACCAATGTCACTGTGGTACTTTTCTTCTGTACCTAGCAACTGAGTTTTATAGTGGGAAGCCACACAGTCAATTTTAATGAAATAAATATATGCATTCTCAGAGAGAAGTGCTGGAAGGAAAGCATATTTTTATCAGCAGTTTAAAGTATGTGTGCCCCTTCGAAGTGCCAGGGATTTAAACACTAATGCACTGACTGTGAGTGAATTGCATGAACTATTTTATAAGGCCATGAGGCTCAGCATTGTACTGCATGCCCTATACGAAGGTTAAAGTCTTCAGGGAATTTCCTTGCCTTTAATGATGGTTTGGGGTTTTCAGTTTGGCTGTTACCTTTTTTACATTGCTAGAGAAATGTTAAATTACTGAAATCCAGGAGCTTTGGACACCTAAATGACAAACTACACACAGATCTTCTCCCTAGAATAGAACTAAATGGAAAATGAGGAAATCATCAAGGAAACCATATTGACAGAATCTGTGCCAAAATATATTCATAATTGTTATTGTTTGGAGCAAGAAAATTGACTTTTTTTTAACACAATATAAAAGCCTCCTGCAATTCTGTGATTTTATACAGAAAAAATATTCTATATTTATGGATGAGTGAGAAGGGAAATGCTATAAATTTCCATACAAAATATTGATGAGATGAACCTTTTCACGATTCACATAGCATAGATTCTGGGTTTAATTAGTAACATGGCATAGATCTGGGTGGGTGAGACACAAAAGGGAGTTTATCACCACTGCCAAAGAGCCAACATTTCTCTCATCCAAGATACTGAGGAACTTGCAGACTTGGAGAAAAGAAGTAAAAAGAGATTTCAGTAAAGCGGTTCCCTGCCTTTTTTGTGCAAATTGCTGTGAGTCAGCAGTAATATTGAAGTGAAACCAGCAGCTGAAGATTTTATCACACCATGCATAACTCACCAATGGACTCTATTTCCCATAGCAAACATCAGAGCAGAAAAGGCTTCAGAAGGAGATTAACTCAAATCATGAAGGCAATGTCTGCTGGATACTGTCAAACATGGTGGTCCAGATGCAACAAATGACCCAGGAATTTTCTAGATAGTTGATTCTGGAAGCTGAAGGCATACTTTGTATATGCATATATTTACTTTCACTCATATATACATATATACATATATACATATATACATATATACATATATACGTGTGTGTGTGTGTGTTAAAAATTTTTTGTTTGTTTTTTACACAATGCTGTTATATGTCTTCAGACTACTCTCAGCCACCCTTAGTCACTGCTAAGGTTAGATGTGCTAAATTGACCTGTTATCTTACTGGTGCACAGAGCTGTGACCTGGGAAATGGTCTGCTCAGCATCGATTTCGTGCAAGCCTTAGGAGATTACAGATACCTATTCCACCTTTCCTTCTTTAAACATACCTGCACTATCAGGGAGCAGCCTGTTTCAATACCTACATGTTTATTGATTTCTACTCTCTGCAAGCCTTTCTAAGGATCCCCGTGGTGCTGTGTGAGAGCACCTCCTGCTCTTTGCTCACCAGTCAAAGTCAGCCTCTGTGCACACGCACGGCTCCGAGGTCATGGCCCCAGCATATTTCCCTTGCATGCATTTCTTCTCTGACTTGCGCTTCCTGTAGATCCTTTTTGCTCCCATGATGCAGGCTTCTCCCTGGAAACAAAACCAGAAATATTTCTTTGGCGCCCACCAGGCTATTTGTGTCACCCGGCTTTTCCAAGCCTGTGCGACAGGAGGTGTTACTCAAGGGAAGAGGATGGGAAGCCAAATGCCATCTCAGTACACTGGAGTTAATTAAAGCTACTGAAGCTCTAACTGAAACAAAATCAACTTTTCCAATACACACTAAGAAATTATCTGAGATTACTTACGTATCTTATTCAGTTCTGAATTTGTTCCAAAGCCCATAAACATTTGATACAGGCCCATTTCACAGCAACTGAAAATACGGTCTCATTCCTCTGCAATCTGAGGCACAGAGCAGGTTTATTTCTTTGGTCTGACCTCTCTGGGAATATTTGCATTCAGTAGAAACTAGTAATGTGTGTTTATGTAAATACTTCCCATGGATGAGTTGGGTTTTATGGGGTTTGACTTGTTATGTAGATGCTAAAACTTCCTATCTTCAGCACCCTGCTTAATATTTCTATCTAGGGAGCAAGGCTCAGCCTTGCAATCTCAGTGGAAAGGAATTCAAAAGGCAAGAGTACACAGAAGCCTTCCTAAAAATAGTTCTGCAAGCTCCAAAGCCAACATCCTCAAAGAAATATTGCAAAATCCTTGGTATTTTTGCTTATACAAGCACAAGAAAGCAAAGAACAAAATACAGTGGAGTCTCACTTATTACGTTTTATGCTGTTAAAATCGTTGTGGAAAATTTTTTCATGGCTTTGATTTGATGATTTGACGGCATGAAACAGAAGGCCCTGAATAGCAACTGGTGTAAAATGCTGTGCTTCCTTGAATTTCAAGGAAGCTGTACTGATTTTCAGCATCTAAAGATCTAAGTAATAACTGGTATTTTTAGTGTAGACTTGTGCCTTGTGCGAGCAGCCAGGCTGAGTCAAGCTACTTTCATTTCATATTCATTATTAAATTCTTGCCCAGCAAGATATATACAGAAAGACAACCTTTGATGATATAAATGTGTGCTTTGCTCTAGACTTCAGTGGAGCCTGTGGTGTTTATATAACCACAGAATTTGGGCCATATTTTATTCTAACCTGATGAAACATAGGCTGTTGTGAAACACAGCTTGGCAGAGGTGGGAGGGTGCCCTGAGGCAGATGCAGGCACTGTGCAGAGCTCCTCACCTTGCTGGGCATGAATTCCATGGTTCAGTGATGCAGCAGCTGCATCCAGGATGCACAGGGCATGGGGGCCAATGAATTGGGGAATAAAGTGCCCCACTCCCACAGCAGAAAGAGACAGAACAGGGGTGAAACCAAGTGAGCAAGAAATGAGTTTACGAGGGCCAAAAATTGGAGAAACAAATGTGAAACAACTAGAATGGTCTTAAGACACTGGCTCTAAGGACACAGAAGGATGAAGGAGAGAAAGGCGGTAAGGATGGGGAAATTGGATGGGAGATGTAAGAGTGAAGGAGTTCAGGCCTCAGTGGCAGTTCTGCTGTTGTTGTATTGTTCAAGTCTGCATAAGTCTGAGGTAATTGTCTGTGTGCAGGATGACACCCAAAGACAGCTGTTCATCCTTCAGGGATCTCAGGGTCTCAATCTGAGGCCAACACAGTGCAACAGAACAGACCCACCCAGCATGGGACGAGCTGACACACCAAACCATTAGGAAAAGGTACTGGATTGTGCTGATCTTGAACTGTAGGATCATTATCTACTTGAGGTCACATCCCAGCATCTCGCTTCTCACCTGGCTGTGGAGCTGCCAAGGCCTGTAGTCCTCTTCCGCACATCTCCGATCAAAAATGGATTTGTAGTCTACTTTCACCAGCTGCCACTCTGAGCGGTGGCTGAAATGTCCAAACACACTGCAGAATGCAGCAGCAAGAACACACAGTAAAAGGAAGTCTGGTAGTTACAGAGGTACAGTCACCAAAATTTCCAACAGAGATCAATTGCTTTAAGAGTGAGAGTCCTACTCATTTTCACTGGACTGACAAAGTGAAAGTGAAACTTAGCCTGCTAAATATCTATAACCCGATTAGAAACTGCAAAATTGCACGTAGCTTTTATTCTGTTCACTAAGACCCTCCCACTTATGACAATATCCAAAATGACTCAACTTGAAGAGTGAAGGGAAGACTTGATGTGGG
>VYZR01067613.1:23847-34832 GCA_013400675.1 Oxylabes madagascariensis
AGGAGGGAGAATTGACCTCAGGTTGACATGATATGCAAGCAAACATCAAATTATCACATCTGGTCACCTGTGCCTAGCTGAGAGCATCAGGCAGGTTTCTTTGGACACCTTCTGCATTAACTAGGCCCACCTACTCCTTCGCTGCCAGTATATTTATGTGACTTCCAACATAAGCTTAAAAAGTGCAAAGCCTAAGCTCAGTTCTGAATCCTTTTGGGATGAAAGTCAGGCTTTGGTAGGGTCTGTTTTCTGCTGGTTCAGATGGGGGTGAGGGAGGGGGAATGTATTAACTTTCACAGAAACACTTGAGGAAAAGTTTTTGTTCTGCTATGTTTCAGGGCAGTATTTAATTGGTAAATTGGAGAATGCATATTAGGTGAAGTGTGGAGGAGGTGACTTTTGGATGGAAGCAATCTGTTCTGAATGAGACGCTAAGCAATTCTTCCTCTTTTGTTTTCTTCCAACTACGGTTGACATGTTTGGGTCTACATGTTTGTCTACAGTTTGGGTCACGTGTACTTTGTTGTAATAATATTCATTAAGGGCACATCTGTAAAGTTTTATCTCTGTAACAGGCAGATAACTTTTTTTTTTTTTAAGATCTAAATTTGCATTTTGTGCTCGGTTGCTTTTGCAAAGATACAATTAATGAAACTGAAATTAATGAAATCTCTTGGGGTTTTTTTTCCAGGAAGTATTACTTTTAAAAATGTTAGTTTCCCTTTCAAAGGGAAATGCAATAAGCATCATCTCTGAGGTGCAAACATTTTTATCTTAAAAATTTGTGCTGGTCACAAAGTGAGTAGTAATATAGCTGTCACTCTGTGAGATTGGTTGTCTCTGTTGATGCTTTTCTCATCTTACCACAGCTAACTTGGGAGTGATATTTACATCAGCACTGAGCATCTCTGAAATACATAGTTATCACACACTACTGGGTTGTACCTTATGCTACTTTTACGATGTGCTTTAGGATGAGATCATCAGACTCCTTTTCATGAGTAATTTACTAAGAGTTTCAACAAAGGAATCAAAGGACGCTGCATTTGGAAAAAGGACAGGCTGAAGTCCTATTTCCAGTTTTGAAGCTAGCTTTTCACTTTTTTTACTTCCACAGTTCTAAAATTATTTGGGGGAAGAGCAGCCTAAGGACACTGAGCTAAATACTTGTGTCTCTATGGCCTTTGTAAGTCTCTTACAAAAAAGATTTGTATGCATCCCTTCTAGCAGTCGCTTACGAAAGCAATTCAATCTGTTGAGCAACCTCCTGTGAATTACAGTGCAGAGACTATCCCTAGGTATCTCAAAGGATGCTGAACTCCTTTCTGAAAAATTAATTAAGGTTTAGAAAACATTTTGTAAAAACTGCTGCAGAAAGCAAATGCTAACTATTTTAACGTTAACAAGCAAAAAATAACACATCAAAACTGCCTTTGCTGTGCAGGTAGAGAAGAGGGGATGCTGAGTTTAGGTGAAGAAGGCAGAAGTAACACAAAGAACAAGAGTCTTAGTAATTTCTGGAAAGTGTCCAGACAGTGCCTGACATTGTGAGAAGAAGTTGGAGTCCTGATCTGCGGGCACTTCTGGAGTGCCTCAATGTGCACCTAAGCAGGATCGTGGCTGTGGTTTCCCTGGGAATATGTGTTCCTCACCAGTCAGGCTCGAGCTCCCAGAGCCCCTCCACTGGCTGAGCTAGTGCTACTGCCTCCCAGTCAAGAAACACGATGCTGTGCTCCATGACAGACGGGTGACCTGGGCAGGATATGAGAGGCCTCTGTGGAGCATATCTGTGGGCAGGAAGGGAAGGATGTGAACCTTTCCTTTCTCCTTATGAGTCAAAAGATATCCTTCCAGGAGGGCTGTGATGCTTGCTGTGTTTAGGTTTCTTTTTCTTATATGATTTGTCATGTAAAGTCACAGCTACTGTATATTAAATGAAGCCTGACAAGCTTCACAGTACTTCTATGTCTACTGAGTGTGGTGCTAGCCCAGAATATTAAGACTACAGGAATAATTTCCCTTGGCATATGTCCCTTCCACCTTCTAATTTTTTAATCTAGTAGAGTGCTGATATCTAGGGGAATGATAGATCAGGTGTAATGTGCACTTCAGACTTTTATCAGAATAAAGCAATTTGTTGTTCCTAACTGCTTTCTACTGATAGAATTAAACAGACTTAACTCCATCTGGTTTGTGTTGGGCATATTAGTGTGCCACTCTTGCTGAGATGTGCTACTGTAGTCATAGGCTGGCAGTAAGACTGGGAGCTGACAGCTAAACCTCTAAAAGAATAAATAATGATTTCTGACCGTACAGCATATAGCATATGATCTAAATACTGTCCATTTTAAAGCCATTGGATAACTGCTGTCTGTATCTGTTCTAAAATCAGGAACATTTTATTTTCTATAGTTGTCTAACTGTCAGGGGGTGCTGAAACGTGATCCTTTTGGAATATATAGAAGTCTGATGTGAAAATGGATGGAGCATGGATGCATGATGGATCTTGTACTCTCTCATAGTTTGTGCATAGTTTGTGCACATCTCTCTAGGAGAGTCTGGGACAGCAATAGCCTGTTTGTCCTATCGACTGATGGGTCAGGTGTGTCCATTCTATCCCACAGCAGAGAGCAGTTTCTGAAGCAGCCACTGGCATGTCTGCTTTCTGTTGGAGAGCAGCTGCTGGCCCCTTTAGCTGATACAGATGATCCCTACTCCAAAGGACCATGCTACCAGAAATAATAATACTACTTAAACAGTTCTTAAGGAAAATAATTCAAAAATTAAATTCAGGGGAGAGGTAAAATAAATTATATTTCAGAAGGACTTTGAAAAAAAAAATGTAGCAAGGACAATGAGATAAAATTGTTTTAAGATGGATCTTGATAAGTTGATAGGATGACGCCTACAACCACTACGAGCTGCATTTCCGATCAAAGACTGTGATGTGAAACTTTGCATATTTCAATTTGATGACCCCCACCAAGCAGGAGGAGGGAGAGAGCTGAAAGGAGATGCAATCACTGGTAATAGTGTGTTCCATTGTAATGTGCTTGTGTTAAGAGTTTTAGGGCTTTGGCTGGTCACCTGCAGGAGCTAGCTGGAATTTTTATTTCTCCCTTTCCCTGCAGCCTCTCTGCATACAATGGCTTGCTTATTTATTTCTCTGAGGCTTTGATGTTCCAATTTGGACTTGATCTACTGGGCAGGGTGTTGTTAGTGATGTTGAGAAACCTCATGTGATTTGTTCCTGCGCGCAGAGTTAACTGCCAGGTCTCTGAGCAGGAAGCCATTTCCCTCAGGTCAT
This sequence comes from Oxylabes madagascariensis, assembly GCA_013400675.1. Taxonomy (NCBI): domain Eukaryota; kingdom Metazoa; phylum Chordata; class Aves; order Passeriformes; family Timaliidae; genus Oxylabes; species Oxylabes madagascariensis. Next base: position 27,155 of record VYZR01067613.1, read on the forward strand.
CTATCAGGAACCCATGAAGTTTGGTGTCCATTTACTCTGTGGAGCATAATCCCCTTTCCAAGGCAACCTGATATCACCCCCTTGCGCCCCAGTTTAAAATTGATACCAAAGTGCTTGAGGTTGTAGATTTCCTGGATTAAATGCCTTTGATGTGGGTGACAACAGTTGTGATAGTCTGGTTATGATAGTACATGTTGGCTTTTCCAGTTTATTTTGATGCATATTTCAATTTTTCCCTGTTAAATATTTCATTGAAACACTTATGTGGCATTGTGGTGAGATGGCACACACAGCTTTGGAGCAGAAAGTTTGTCATCTATTGCCTTAATGACTCGGAGGTTTGTATTTGAGGTTTGTGCTTTTCACAGAGAAAGAATTTGTCCTAGTGAAGGCCATCTCCCTAAACCCTCCGTAAAGAAAGGGGAAAGATGAGTTTCTCTGTGGTCACCTTAACCTGGCGGTCTGAGTATTCCTGCTCTGAGTATTCCTCTAGAAGAAAGTCCATCTCTCCTAAAGACGGACCAGTGCTCTCCAAGTGGGTTAATCCTGCCTGGTTTGTATATGTGGGGAGCTTCTATTAACTTTACATCCATGCGTAGCTGATGGAGTGACAGGAAGACAGGCTCATATGCACAGTGCATCTGCCATAACTCGGCAAGCCTCAATTGGCCACATGTGTCAATTGCTTCTGTCTCCTCTTCAGAGATTTGCAAAACAACCACGGGGAGCTTCACAGCCACATTGCAAGTGCAACACACTGGGGATTCATATCATGATTGCTGCCCTGCTGCCTAGTGCTGCCCTGAAGATGCACAATGACCATTTTTCAAGAGTTTCGGATGTTACGTACCTGGTCAAAGCTCTTGTGAAATGTCACAAAAGCCTCAGAAAATTGGCCAGATTTATTTCTTCCAATAGCTGTAGAGAGGTTCAGCACAAGATACTTTTAGAGAGCAGTATTTTGTAGATGCTCGAATTATCGTCTAGGCAGCTACAGATAAAATTGCAAACAAAACCTGTATTCTAACATGCCAAATCTCAAATAATTTGTTGTTTTGTAGTAGCAGTTGTAACACAAAATATTGCACTCATAGCTGGGCTTCAAAAACCCTTGTAAGATCTGAGTTCCTGCTTGTTCTAAAACTCCCATACTCTTGTTGCACTGATTTTTGTAAAATACTCCTGGGATTTATTTCTGTAGGACATTGGCTTCATTAAAATGGAGGAAACCTGTCCTATCTAGAAGGACGGGGTGATTTTACTTGAGGTAAGAGCAGGGAATTAATTCAGCACGTCATATTCATTGAATGTCTTGTGAAAATAGCATGTTGTGAATGCCTGAAAATGCATAAATACTATAGTTCCATGACCACAGAAGAGGGTAGCTATTGTAAACTGCCGTGGGTTTGTTTTGATTCTCTTATGTCCATTTGGTTTTAAAGCAACTGCTCCTGAAGTCTTGGGATTTTGCAAGATCTTTCTCTCCTTATCTCACTTTCTTGAAATCAAAGGCTCAAATGTGTCTCAGATTAAAGGCTGAGGGGAAGACTGCCCGAGCCATGCATCATGCTCCTCTGATGAAAGCTGCTGCCTCCTCAAAAGGGATGACATAATGGCTCAGGAAGCAACTCTGGGACCACCAGAGTTTATAATCTAGTTTCTGTTACCTGTAGTGCAAGGCTGAAAAGTGTGGCTATTCAGGACCTGCTTCTGTAAGTGATGTAGTCATCGTCGCACAGAAGCAATGAGCTCGGTCGTCAGGGAGGGGCCAGGCAAGTGGGAGCACTGCCCCTTGCACCAGTTTGATCTTAATCTGTTGCCGCCCAAGACACAACAATGAGGGGGTTTAGGCTTTGTGCTGCAGAGTTGTTATTTTGTTTGTTTGTTTTTTTCTTAATATGCCTCCATCTATAAAAAAGACAAAGTACAGAAGATAGTGTGTATGATGAGCCCAGAATACTTAAATCCTGAGATCAAGAGTGCCTTGTTTAGATATTTTAAAGTAGATTGACATTACTACTGTAAGTGGTTCAACATGAATTTCTGAGGGTCAGTCAGTCAATTACCCCAGACTAATTAAACCAGTTCTGAGTTATGCAAGCCATCGCAGAGTACTGAGAGACTTCACTGACACGCCTTTAGTCTCATACTTCATAGGCTTATACTTGTGTACAATTTAAAGGTCAATTAGAAGAGCTTTTATACCTGGTTTGGGCTTTTCATTATTTCTCATTACTAGTCAATAAGATGCGTTACACAGGGTGTATCCTACATGTGCATCTTAAAGGAGGGTCAGTAATATCATGCATATTTCTACATCATCAGTGGTTTCTTTACCACTTTCTCTCAGCATAATTCTCATTTAGTCTTTCTGCCTCTGCTCCCCACCTCCTTTTCTCTGTTCAGTTTGTGCTGTTGACCACTCCAGCAAAAGCTGCAGTAACAAAGTGCTTAGAAAAGTGTTGTTCCTTTCTTTGTGTGGCAGTTGATGAGAAAGGAAATGTTTTGGCCAGCTTTTCTCTCTGGTGCTAGCCTACAAACTAAAACACACGGTCTTAGCTTTGGGGACAGAAAAAGAGCATTGCTGAGGACATGGAGAGAAGATGAGTGCAATAAGCCCACTTTGCCTTTATTCATTCTCCAGATACTATTCTTAGCCCGGACAACAAATGGTATCATTTGTTGCTCCAGTCCGCCCAGGCCACCGGTGCTGTGCCCTCAGCAGGAGCTTTGTCAGCTGCAGGGCTGGCGAGTGGGCTGAGGGGAGCCTGGTGCCAGGAGACCCTGAGGCTGAACAGAGAGCCTGGAGGGGAGCACAGGTTCTAGGGCAGGCTCTGAGTTGTGTTTGGGTGGTGGAGGGCATGTAACATAGAGCCGGGCAGTAAGCAGGGATGTTGGAGGATCTACTGACTGCTCAGCCTTGTGAGCTCTCAAAATGCTTTGCCAGTGTGTGACAGCTGCATATCCATTAAATACATCACTTTCCTCGCCACCCCTTGCAGCCAGGTGCTTCCAATAAGTGGCAGCTCGAAACAGTAGCTTTTTAAGAAGCATCTAAACATTTCAAAGCTTAGGAATGAGCACTAAGAGTAAAAGATTTCCTTGCTGCTGGTCACAGCAGAAGCTGGGAGTGAGGAGTAAGGTGGTGGATAAGTCTTCAGGTCATTCTTCTGCCGACCTCTGCCACTCCTTCTATCCACAGGCGGTAGGGTTTGGCCACTGTTATTTAATGTGCCTTCCCCAAGAAGTGCGTGTGTGTGGGCACTTAGCAGTTTCCTAAGTAGAATGCAGGTACATCGCTGCTGCTGTCTGTGGTTAGTAATTTAATTTGACTATGCTGGGGGTTGGGGGTGGTACCAGGGAGCATGAGGCACAGACGTAGGGGAGGCAGCGTTTTCACAGTCCCTCCTCAAGGGCGATAGGTGACAGACCACCGCTCCTCCGGAGAATGATGCGGTCCCGGTACCCATTCTAAACCTGAACTAACAGGGTGTCCCTTGCCTTGCCGCCGTGTAATGCGTGCGGCTGACACCTCTTCCCAGAGACTCCTTCCCCGGTATTAAGAAAGCGCTGTTGACTTGGCCGCTGGAGCTCCCGGCCGTCAGGCTAGGCACCGACACGGGGGTAGCGAGGATGGCAACAAGGGCTACGCCAGCGACCCCGACACCGGCTCTTGACTTTTGGGGTGCGTGCAGCCGTCGGGGCGGTGCTGGGGCCCTTTGTTGCCGCCCTGGGGCGGCCACGAGCGCGGGGCGAGCCCGCGGGCGGGGCGGGAGGGGTTTCGGGCCGCAGCGGCACCGCCGGCCGCTCTCTCGCTGGGTCGAAAGTTTGAGGAGCGGCGGCGGCGGGGCCGTCCCGCGGTGTCCCAGGGCAGGGCGGGCNGCTGCAGCCTCTGCATCCCCGCACGCGTTCCGGGGTGAAGCCCCGCGCGTGGGGGGCGCTGCCCCGGGGCCCCGGGCACGGCCGCCCGGCCCGCGGCGCTCCCGGGGCCCCGCGGCGCTCCCGGGCGCCGGCTGTGGAGCGCTTACTCCCGGTAGCTTTTCGGAGACGAGTTGCTCGGTTACGGCCCGTGGAGTTTCTGCGCCGGTGATCTTCTGAGGAGGGACTAATCCTCGTAATTCACTGGTTGCAGACAAAAGAGATGGCCCCAGTAACGAGGGCTCAAGGAATTACGTTTAATGGGCACGTCGCGTACCGACAGGACGGACTGGATGGCAAACAGTAAAAATACAGGAAGAGTCAATCCTTTATTTCTACTTGCAGCGAGAGAATAATATTTACTTTAGGTGCAAGATGATAATTACCGCAGAGGACTGCCACTCAGCAAAAAACCAATACTAACGTGATATACGTTCTGGAGCTGGCAGCCTGCCAGCGATACAGGAATGTGGTAATCAACAGTGGAGTGCCTGTTTATTCCTTTTAAAAGCAAATGAATAGGCTTGATGCGTGTTAGTTTTTGTTGTTAACATTTAACCAGCAGACATTCAAGAATATTATGAGAAATACTTTTTGGAAAACTGCGGTGGAACGTAATGAATGGTAAACCCATAGTATCTAATGCAGAAGAAATGTTATAGAATCAAACAGAGAATTTAATTAGCATTTTATGCTGCTTTTTTTTTTTACCACATGGACTTTATTGTTAATATTCAAAGTCAGGTTAAAAAACCTATCTCATTCCTTTTCTTCACATAAATTCTTCATTGACTTGATGTTCAGTGTAATAGCACCCAACTGCATACACTTTTTCACTGTTAATGATTTTAATCTGAGAATGCAAGCAGAGTCAGTTCTGCCAGTTTGTATGGAGCACACAGTTGGTACTTTATGAACAGTCTCTTTCTCTCTTTTCCTGGCAGGTTTCAGTACTGCATTTAGTAAGAGCAAAGTGCTATTGGATGCCTGGGAAGGAGTGTTTGAGGAGGCCAGACCAACAGCCTAGCATGCTGAAGCTCAGTGCAGAAAAAGATCTGATTGTCACACAACTAATAATTTGAATAGGTTTCTTTTGGCCAAACAGGCGAGTTTCCTTCCTGGGAAAACAGAGCTATTTAATTATTATTTGTCTTCTAATAGAACTATGCTAAAATCATTTGTCTTAGAGGTGGTCAGCTTTACAGAAAGAAATCATCTTGTGATTATGAAGTTGCTGGTTTATATCAGTTGTAATCACCCAGTGTTATTAGCATTTCTTACTTCAGTGTTTTGTGTGGCAACACAATTACAAATAAGAAAAGATACCTTGTGTTGGACATCTTCCTGTAAAAGGGAAGACAGAAGCTCTTCTCACTGCACGCTGTCAGTTTTCTTCAGATGTAAATTTTTAAAGTTTCTGGTCTTTCGGGCTGCAAAATAAAGTCCTAATATGAACTGAATATAAACTTACTTAGTGCTGTGTCCTTGTTTGAAGGCAAGGAAGTGGTAGCTCCAGTGCCATTTCCACTGCTCATCTTTGTGGTGCATAGAGCTTTGTCTCTTTCAAACCTGTGCTGCAAAAGGCAAGCAGTAAACTGGAGTTGTGGCTTCCAGATGGGAGGCCGTAGCTGGTTGGTTGTAGTCCATGATGCCACATCAGTGGCCTGTGTAGCTGGCTTACTTCTTTTGCGTTGTCAATTATGCGAAAGCATGGGTCTTAATTTCCTGGGATGTGTGGCAGTTCATGACTCAAACTGTCTGGGGAGCACAGATGTAGACACCAGAGTGATTCCCTGGGGATAGCTCTATAAATGAAAAAGTTGGGGCAGTGATATGCTGGCCAGGTTGGCCCTGCAGCAGCCTGGAAGCTACCAAAGGAATGCACTAGCAGAGGGAGAGAGGAGAGAAGAGCCAAGATTGCTGTTGTGAGACTCCTACCTGCAGTGCTCCATCCAACTCTGGGGTCCCCAATACAGGAAAGGACATGGACCTGTTAGAGCAAGTCCAGAGCAAGGCTGCCAAGGTGGTCAGAAGGATGGAACATCTCTCCTGTGAAGAAAATGCTAAGAGATTGGAGTTGTTCTGCCTGGAGGGGGGTTCAGGATGACCTAGTTGCAGACTGCCAATACCTGTAGGGAGCCTACAACAAACATGAAGACTTTTTACAAGGGCATGTAGTGACAGGACATGGGGTAGTAGCTTTAAACTAGTAGAGAGTAGATTTAGATAAGATATTAGGAAGATGTTCTTACTGTGAGGGTGCTTAGGCACTGGCACAAATTACCCGAAGTTGTGGGTGCCCCATTCCTGTAAGTGTTCAAGGCCAGCTTGGATGGGGAGCTCTGAGCAAACTGGTCTAGTGAAAGGTGTCCCTGCCCATGGCAGGGGCATTGGAACTAGATGATCTTTAAGGTCACTTCCAGCAGACACCATTCTATAATTCTGTGATCTTGGAAGGAGAAAACTAGAATGAAATTAAGAAAGGAGGTGATCATCAAAAGTTTGTTGATGGAATGAAAGAGAAAAATGCATTCTTGAGCTGTGATTGTAGGATGATGCAGGGTGGAAAGAACCTCAGGCAGCATCTAGCCTATGCTCAAGCTGGAACAGGGAGAGCTCTGAAGGTCAGGTGAGGTTGCCTGGGGCTTTACTCAGTCGTTTCTTGAAAACCTCCAGGGACAGAAACTGCACGATCTCTCTGTGTAGCCTGTTCCAGCAATTTGCTGTTGTTACAGTAAAAAAGATGTTTTTCACAGAATGATAAAATGTCTGATTCTTCCCTCCTCATACTGAGAAGTTACAGCAGTGGAGAACAGCAGGGGAAGGTGTTGCCTTCCTCCCACTGGCCCTGCTGGAAACCTTGTGGAGTGTGGCGGTGTCTGCTGTAGGTGCTGAATTAGGAGGAGAGGCCCAGCTGATATTCAGTACTGAAGTTACTTGAAATACAAATTGAGCCCCTCTCCATATTTATATGGATAAATATATTTCATTGTTTGTGTATTTTTAGTTACATTCTTTAAAATAGGACCACATTAGGAGGAACCTGTGATGGCAGATCCCAGATCTGGAGGGGAAGCAAATACATGTCAAGTGCAGCTTGTAATGAACATATTTTATGGGCTTTAAAGTCACATAATAGCCCTATACTTGATAAATACTGGGTGTATACTTGCAGCTGTACTAGGTCTTGCTGATGTAAATGTGGCTTTTCCCTTTTGCACTTTTCTAATGAAATATTCCATAGGTGCAGCTGTGGTATAAGTGCCTTAAGCTATTTGTGCTGTTAACGGAGCTTGCTAGATAACAAAATTATACCCAAAAGCTTTTGCTTAATCTGTAGCAAACACATGGTGGAATGTATTGCATAATTATAATTTTCAGTGTTTCAAAGCAACAGTGGATGTTGGAAGTGTATTAAGGTTTTAGAGAGAGGTGGACTGTGAGTAGTAATAAAGAAGTTCTCTGCATTGCCAAAACTCAATGCCATGAAAAGGGATATTTTTGGCATAGAATCATGTATTGATGTAGTGATAGCAAACTCTGTTGCTAAAGGTCTGAAAGTTTGTATGTTATGAGATCTCAGAACAAATTTTAATATGGAATGAAAATCATGAACTTCGTTCTTTTAAAGATGTGCTTTCAAAACATGGGCTATTGACCTTAGTACAGGCAAGTCATTCCAGTGCCCCTCTTGTTTATGCAAAGTTCTTCCTTCATATATATATATATATATATATATAAAAAAGAGGTATCTGGGTCA
>VYZR01067613.1:42998-56029 GCA_013400675.1 Oxylabes madagascariensis
CTCACACCTGCAATCAATAAACTGAGGCTTCACATATGGCTGTAGCAATCTATTTTCCTGTCATGTGTGTGGTGATGAAAATGTAAAGCAAAAGCTTAATTTGGAAGTAGGACAGGTGACACAGGAGGCCCAGAGGAGGTGGTTGAATGGTGTGGACATCAGGGAGCATGTGGGAAATAAATAATGGAGATCTGAGCTTGGTTCAGAAATGAAAAGGCTTATTTCAGGCACTGAGTAGGGATATCGGAGTGCAAAGTAGGTCTTCATGTCTAGTTGGTCACGCCTTGTTTTGTTTTTGCTTAGAGACAAATGTAGGCTATAGGTGGGTAACCATTGATGTGTGTATGAGTCATATAAAACTAAACCATCAAGGTATTGCCAGCAGATGCTTTGAATGGGTAATTGGTAGCAGAGGGCTGGTTAGCTGAAACAAGCTGAGGATGAGAGTGCAATTTACTATTTTCCTAGAGACAATCTGATGGCCTCTTTTCCTGTTCACATGTGACTCCTTCTGAACCAGCCCTTAGACCTCTCAAGCTTTGAAGAGATTGCCATATTTGAAAATACATGATCTTCCTTTTCCTTTGAAAGAGTCATACAGCAAAATCTTTGTTTTCTTTCAAATCCTAATTCTCTGTGAATGAAGTAGCTTATTTACTATACATCCTTTGTTTTGAAACTGATGATGGTGCAGATTGTGAAAAGTGGTGTAACATCATCTTGCTCAGAAAGCTCCCTGCTGGTTCTGTGTTGCTTCAGATGCAGCCTGGTACAGAGATTGTCCTACCACTCTTGCTGGGTTTACGGGGTAGTGTTCCCTGAGACTGCGGTCACTTTTTTCATCTGAGAAGCAGAGTCTGGGAGGAAACTCCTCCCATCTGAGACTTTCTTTTCATGTTACTGTCACTTTTACAACTAGGTGAGATGTTTTTCTTTGGCATGACAATCGTCCTGACAAATGGTTAGTTAGCAGGATGTTCTCCTTTTGATGTTCATATCACTATGCATAAAGAAGTTGCTCAACTGAGTGCTTTGCTTGCCATCCAAGTCCAAGTGTCTTTATCTACAGTTGTTTTCTTTCAGCCTGTAGTTCAGGGCCTTGGTCAGTGAGAATCAGCTGGGTTTTGTAGAGACCGAGTTTTTTGTGAGCTTCATTAGTACTGGGGTTCTGCTAGCTTCTGCTTTTTATGACCTCTTTAGCCATATGAGGCTTTTCAAATTGTTTTTTGCCTCAGTTTGAGGTGCATCTCTGTGATGTGCAACACTTGAGCAACTAATTCAGTCTCCAGTAAAAGCAACATGGAATCACAGAGTATCTAAGTTGGAAGGGACCCATATAAGGACCCTTTAGTCCAACTTCCTGCTCCTCACAGGGTACCTAAAGCTGAACCACAAGACTGAAAGCATTGTCAGATGCTCCTTGAACTCTGACAGGCTTTGTGCTGTGACCAATTCCATGGAGAGCCTGTTTCAATGATGGACCACAATCTCAGTGAAGAACCTTTTCCTAATGTCGCATTTGACTTCCTTTGATGCAGCTTCCTTCCATGTGCTCATGTCTCTCATCAGTGGGCAGAGCCACTGGGCTGACAGCAGCCACAAAATTAAGCACTTCCTTGAAACAAGCACATGATGTCCTTCACGTCCCCCCTTCAGAAAAATATGGGTTTGAAATACCTGGGAGATACAGCAACCACACAATTATTCAAGCCCAGACTCTGTAGGATGTGCTCTGTTGATAGGCAGAAATATTCCTCTTTTATTTGTGTAAGAGGCCTATTTAGCCTAATTAGGAAGTGCTCTGGCAATGATGAAGCAATGTGAGCACACAGGAACGCAAAAAGTCCTTCTTCATTGTACACAAATAAATGGAAATGAGTAAATAAAGTACAGAATCCCAGAGTGGAAAGGATTATAAGCTGGCAAGCAAGAGAGTTCTTATTGCTAGGTTGATATCCCTAATTGATATAAACATGAAGCCCTGTGCAATCTGTGGTACTTAGAAGATACGCATCTAAATAATATTTAAATAGATTCTTCATTTTTAAGACCCACTGGAGTGTAATTGTATTCAACTTAATTAAATGAACTGAAGCCCCTTGATAACTGTGCTTTACTATTCCTAAATAAAACACTCTCCAAAGAGACTTGAGGAAGCTTAGTTAAGGCGATAAAAAACCTGATCCCAGCACCATGAAGTTTTACATGAGCAGGATCATATTTAGTTCAGCTGTATGCTACCTAAACTGGTTGAGACTGTGTTAACAGTGCCATACGTCTGTTAAGACTCAAAAGCTGAGGCTTCACTGAAGTGCTTCAGGGCAGAGTCAGCCTTTCTGGTTTCGGATTTGTATGAATGTGGGGTGTCTATTTAAGATAGTTTATTAATGCTACCCCTCTGTGCCAGCGCAGAGCACGTGGTCCCTGCAGGAGTGAGGGTTTGTAGGGATAGCACAGGCAGGCAGGATGGGCAGCATTGGTGAAGGGGAGCCTGGGCACAGCTTGCTTACGGGAGCTACAGGAAACCATTTCTTCTGCTGCTAAGATTACAGGGGGAAACATGGATTGCTGCCATGCTCAATTACAGTTGTTTCCTTTCCTGGTAAAAGACGTCCTGTCAGGAAGTGGTAGGAGTGAAGGCGAGGTTAGTCCCTGCTTACGTAGAAGTGTTGGGTGTATCCTCTAGGCTGAAAGCTGCTGAATTTCTAGCAGGAAAAAACAGAAAAATACCAGAGTTTGAGAAAGCAGTTTAAACATCAGCATTCTGGCTTTCCACTGCCAGCAGTGCTGGCTGCCCTCTGCGCTTGCAGCGGTAAATGAAGGGCTGCATTTCTGGGGCAAGCAGTGCCCTGTGCTGCTGGGCGCCTCAACCGGGATTGCTGATTTCCATACCTACTCCCAAAAAAGAGGAGCAATCCTGTCATGCCTTGGGGTGTGCAGAGCAGTGTTTTTTCATTTTTTCACGCTTCTTAAAAACAGTTTGAAGTGAAGGCAGATAGTCGAGATTTCCTTTGCCCTTTCTGAAATCTTACATTGGATAACATGGATAGCAGGAGAGCACCTTCCTCTTGGAAGTCAGCATCCAAAATGGCACAAGTGGGAGTAAGTAATTGTGCTTGCTGTCACACCCAGCTTCCTGAGACCAGCATTTCTAAACGCTGGGATGCTCCCTGCCAAGCTGGGTGATGCAAGGTACAGTGCTGCCCTGTAGCTCTTGCCGAGTAAGTGCAGGTGAGGTAATAGGCTCATCCAGCCATGAGAAATGTGGGGTGACTGCATCCCTGCTGGGCTTTCCCGGTGCTGCAGACTGGGAGAGGGCTGTGCTCTCTCCTCTACCCTTCAGTAGTTGTAGTTGTGGGAAAGGTCCCATGCAGGATTTAGAGGCTGGAGTGGTAAGAAATGAGGGAAGGCATGGAGTGTTCTCCTTCACCAGTGCATCTCCAAACCCAATACTGCTGGGTTTTGGTGAGCTGGGGGAAACTGCTGTCCATAGGGACCTGCCCAGGATCCTGGGCCTGGCTCTCAAAATAAAGCAGCAAGGAGCAAGAAGAGGCAAGGGGGAACAGAGAAAGGAGGATGAGAAGATTCATTTTGAGTGAACTTTGCTTTTTCTGGACAAGGTAAGTTCTGCCGATCTGTCCAGGGGAAAAGCATAGCACAGTTCAGTTTGAGGACAGTCATTCTCTCCTGCCTTGACACTTAGAAAAGTCGTTTTGTTAGTAAACTAGCACATAACCGTTACCAAAGTTTGCTTTCTCTGAGCAACTTTAACACTGTGGGGAAATTCTGCAAACAAGACTTGCTGAGCTTCCACACTTGTCCTGAGATACTGATGACTACTCAGTTTGTTTTGCCTTTGAATATCCAAATATTTTTTCTTTACATGTTTTCTGTTTAGATATTTTCAGACTACTCCTTTAATGATTACTCACACCTCAGTTATGTAGTCCGATATATCACAGAATTTGGTTTTGTCATACTGTGCTACTATTAAATATAAGGAAAAGAGCTTTATGAGACCTCCTTCACTATTGCAGCTGATACGGCTAATTCCCTGAAATATTTATTCCATCATCTACTTGAGATGTTTGCCTTTTGCATATCTATTTCATTAGACCCTAACTTATCTGAGACATGTAGCCACCCCCGTAATGTATGCTAAATTTCCCAAATCTGAAACAAGAAATTCACCTCCATCTCCTTAATGGTGCTTTTATCAGATATATGTACATTTCTTAACCCTTGCCATTCTTTTGTTTACCACTTGTTTCTGCTCCAAGTCTCAGGCTAGAACCCACTGCAGCTGGTGCACATGAAGTGACAAATTTTCACTCAATTTGAGAAAAAGTCTCAGCAGAGTGTGCAAAAGGAGGAGGCAGTGAGAGCAAGGGAGACAAAACTAATGAGAGGTGATGTCAGTGCAGCTATTACATGGCTTAAGGAGTTAACTTCTTCTGCTTTGCAAGCTGACAGTGGCAACTCGTAGCTGACTGCTGACCAGTCTGGTGGATGGTGGTGGCCTTCTAGGTATCAGAGCAGACAAGAGTTTTGAGTTACATTTTGAGCTTAGTGCAGAGCACCTCAGGGAAAGGAGGACAGACGATAATATACTGTTATTAGGGAAGCTGGACATTAAGGGTGCTTTGAACTAACTTTCATGAATAAAATTTGCATATATTCTTGTCTGTCAAGACCTGGTTCTACTTGTGATAAATACCAACTTTTTAAGTATGTTGGAATGTGCATTTGCATAGATGTAACTTTTTTGTTAGCATGCATATATTTTTGGTTTTTTTCATAGAAGACTTCCTTGGTTGCAAGCCACAGAGAGGGATCCCAGTAGTGTGCTTTTAAATTTATTTTAATTTACAGAGGGAAAAGCAGAAATCACATTCAGAATCTTTTTTTCAGAGATGCTTTGATATACCTTCTTGACAAAGATTTTAGGGCTTTACAGTAAAAAGAGGGGAGAAAAAGACTATGGTGCTACTGCTGAAGGAAACACCTTATTTGCAGAATTTTGAAATGGGTAAGAGTTTTTTGTTGTTGTTTTTTTTTGATGTAAAGATAGGGCAAAATTATATATATATATACATATATGTATGAAAAAACTTACATAACTCTGTAGTTTAATATTAAAGTTTTGGGTCTGGAGCGACTGTGCTCTAAACTCAGTGGGTTTTATCAATTATTTCAGGTAATTGCTGCAAAATCTTTGATATCAAAGTATACCATTGTGCTTTCTGCCCTTTATACAGAATCTATAACTGTTTCAACCATGCTGCAGAGAGCTTGACACAGTAGTATCACATCTATTTTTGTAACTCTGTAAAGCCACATAGTTTAATGACTCAACCCTCAGATGCCATAAAAATTAATGGAAAGTCTATTGAATCAGTCTGGTCTGTATGTTCGTTTTGTTCTCACAGTGTCTGGCTATAGAGAGGTCAAGGGAACCATGACAACTTCTCAGCATCCTCAAAAATAGCTGTTCTCAATATAAAAATGTCATGACTTGTACAGTGACTATTTTATGCCGCCTTCTGAATATCAAGGCAAGCTCTGGTTGCCTGGCCTTGCACTTGTGTCTCATTCACATTTCTGACCCTGCTGACTGTCAAGACAGGCTTTGAACCTGTCATTGCATGGATAGTGGAATTGTTAACTCTGCTGAATGGATGATTGTCCTTGCTGAGCCCTAGGAATAGAAGGGAATATTTCTCTAGCAGCTTATTGGGTTCATTTTTAATGCAAGCATTTTGAAGCTGTACCAGAAGGCAAAACATCAGCCCTATTCCTAGCAGAAATACGCTGGTAGCAAGGGACAGGTAAGAGGCTCAGAAATGTGTAACAGATAGAATAGCTCTGCAGGTTTTCCTACAGATGCCTGTCCTCACTGTGTATTACTGTAGTAAACTGAGACACAAGCTCTAGCCAGAGAGGTGGACACAGGTTTAACTCTGCTGTTTGGAAAACGTTTGGATCTGATTTTGATCTGCCTCCTTAGAAAGATCTGTGAAGGAACCTGGAATACAGTGTCTCAGATGAATCAACTGTAGCCTGAATTCAGGTATGAGTATATTTTGGAATGCAGGGAGTTCTGCCACGAGTCCAAGGTTGCTTAGGGAAGGATGCAAAGTTTCTCAAGCTTTTATGATCAGTAAAAATATCTAGAAAGGGGTGGCATCTTAGTCAAAGTTGTCCTATGAAAATCTGATCATTCCTTGCTTTCTAGCTAAGCTAGTTCTGCTTAACTTTAAACATCTCGTAGGATGTGTGCCATGCAGATGAAGTCCTGTCAAAAACAGGGTGTTTATTAGGCACAAATATATTTTCCTGCAGTAGATGATCTCATTTCACTGCTTTTTTGTCCCTCCTCCATCTTACTCGTCTCTCCTCCCCAAACAAGCCTGTTTGCTCTGGCCCACGTTCTGGCTTTCATTTATGTACTTCTTAGAGCTATCCAAACCAAAGGTATTATTGAAATGCAAGGTCATGTTCCACAAATTTTTAGTAGGCGTCCTTGTTAAAATCCAACTGCCAGAAATAAGCTGCTAATGTTTAAAGTGACTCTGCACACAGTAGTCCTGTGTTTCAGGCATGGAAATGGAGTTTTTTCATCTTAGCCTGTAAAGGTCAAAAAATGTGCTTTTGGCAGGGCATGATTGCTGTGTGTTGTGAAAGAGCACCTTCCCTTTGCCAGTGCCATTTCCACATTCATCTATACTTTAATAGGAAAAAAAGTCAGATTGTCTTCCCCCCAGTTTCTGACTTATTCCTAAGATCCCAGACTATGCATGTGCTGTGGCCATAGCTGCAGTGGCTTTTAAGTTTTGAACTCATATAGTTGCACTGTGTGCTGTAACCTGCATTTCCATGTGCAGATGGAGACCCATCTGTCTTGCTGAACAAACATGCTTGTAGCATTCACATCTTTTTACTTTTCTGAGATGCATGCAGTTACATGAGCACATATATCCAGTAATCAAGACCTCTTTTCTGACCTTCCTAATATCTGCCAGAATAGGAGGAGAATATGCTGGAATATGCAGCTTTGTAACACATTTTTCAGATTCTGAGACAGAAAAGTAGAGTAAAATAGTTGTATTTTTGGAAGATTTTTCTAAAACTCTTACTCTGCATAGAAATTTATGCAGAAAGTATGCATGCTCTACTAGTGCCTAATATTTAGGAACATATGCAGGTTCATCAAATGTTTTTGTTACTTAGAAAAGTGTGTTATTCCTCCTTAGCTATTGTTGTTATTTTATTATGCTTTTAAAATATTCATGCATTTTTACTTAATTTTACAGCCAGCAGAGCTCTCTGGCAAAACATTTTTCTCTTTTACACCTTCAGATGTCAAATACAAAGGATTCTGCCAAGGCGTTAAACTAACTGATGTGCAGTGACCGATAAAGTCTAACTTTATAACAAGTGCCAAATCATTCCAACTTTTCTTTGTAGTCGCTCTATTGACAGGAATCCAAATGGATTCCTCTAGTATTCACATGCTTATCAGAATTAATTCTCTGGGAATTTTAGGGCAATTCATCATTTTTCTCTGTGTTTTATGATGCCAAAGAATGTTGCATGCATACATTATAAAATGGAAATTTAGGAACACACTTCACAACTAAAAATAGAAATCTGAGATAACTTCTGTTTTCATTAGACTATTAAATCTTCGTTTTACATTTAACCCTTTGTAAATAATGGGTTGTGTACTTTACTGGCTATCAAACTATTTTGTGGAAGGGTCTGTGCAGCAGTGAAGTCTTAGGGGAAATATCTTGTAACTTTTTACCAGTGAAATGTTTTGGGAATGGTTTTCCTGCTCGATATTTGTATTGCTCACAATTTTTTTTCCACCAGAGAAGATCTGTGGGATTATATAGTGGGAACATTGCAGTTTGCATGGTAGTAAACAGAATCGGTGTAAAACACTCTTCGTGTTAGTGCTTTTTTTAACTGTTAAGTTTGTAATGAAACGAGAGTTTATTGTGAGGTTTTGGTTTTTAAAATGTTACTGACAGTTCAGAACATTTCAGAGGCTTCTGAATTACAGCTATATCAGTAAGAACAAATTTGAAAGTTATATATTTTTTCATTGCTCACATAAGCAGTCTCAAATATGCAACCCATCTATATCAAATGGGATATGGTACGTGATTGAAGGTTTATTATAAATTACATTGGCTTATTATTTTTTGTATCAAATAGCTGTATACTTTTTCCTACCTGTGAAACTAAAATGGCACTCCACGTTTGTCTAAAATTATGAAAATTACCGATGAAAATTACCACTGGGTCTTGCTCTTTGTGCATCAGACTGAAATATTTTTAAAATATTGTTAGTTATACTTCTAGTGTTCTATTTTATTAATAATTCTAGAGATTTTTAAAAACTTTTCAGACTATTCTTTTGACTCTGTAAGGCAATGCATGACTTACCAAGCTGGAGCTAATGTTTTGCATATGAATATTTTTTAAATACTCAAAACCAAAATAGAATTGCAAAGCACACTGCTGGTGATTTTTTGTGAGACAGTTTAGAATTATTTGGAGACATTGGAGAGTCAATTTAAACAACAGACAAAATGGTCATGGTTCTTCAGATGAGTTAGACTTGTGGTTTGATCTATCTAAAGTAGGTCTTGGCCATTATTTGTGCAGTAGAAAAATGAGGCATCTTCTCTTTTCTAAGTTTTCCCATGTTTTTAGTAGTACTTGAAGAATAAAGGAGGATGATGGAGATAGTGCTATATAGGGGTCAAATTTGAGGTCATACAAATCAAATACACAATCCTTTGTTAAGTTATGACATTTACTTGCATGAAACATGAGCGGATGCTGCGGGTTGTGAGATGCTTGCTGTCTTTGGCTTGGGCTGATTTATGTATCTGTATTTCTTTTGACAAAACCAATGCTCTCTGCATTGCCTGCATGCATAAACTCATAAAATCACCTCGCAACTCTTGGCCACAGACACAAATCCTTCAGTTGGCATCTTCCACTGCACCTTTCTGGCAAGTTGAGGTGCAAATGCAAATGTTTGTGGTTTTGTTCTAATTTTGAAGCTATGGGGCTTCAAATCCCAAAGCTGTCCACATCTAGTGAGAAGGGTGCACGTGGCCTTTGTGGAATGGCAACTGCATAAAGCTGTAGCTGCCCTCGGTCTGGTAACCCAGCAAAAGCATGTTGCAGGGCTGTAACGAGTATGCATGTCAGCTGACTATTCTTGTCTCTAAGATCTTGTGGGATTTTTTTCTGTTCCTTCATCTTTTTCTGGACATTAAGCTCGTTTTCATTTGCAGCATAGCCCCCTCATGCAAGCCCCGAGCACTGCCAGCAGTCCCTGCTGTCAGTCAGGCAGGCCCTTGCCTGCAGCTCTGCTCTGCTGGACACGGCAGCACTGGTGGACTGGGTCACTTGTGAATAGACCTTTCTTTGCAGCCACGAGCTCGCTGGCAGTGGGGCCACCCACATTCTGCAGGCTTTAATTGGGGTGCTGCAATTGAGCTAATTTTGTTCTAGGGACAGTCAGAAGCCTTCAGCCTGGTGGAGGCTACCTTTAAAAATAGCACAGTGAACAGCACGCCAGCACGAGTGAAAAATGAGCACTTGTTCAGCTGTGTTTGATCCACTGGCAGTGCCATTGCTACCCTGCAAATGGTCCGTGACCGCGTGTCTGAGGAGGTGTGGGGAGGAGCCCTGGAGGAGCATGCTGAGATCCTCAGCTTTGTCTGGCTCTCAGCTAAGCTAAAGTTCACATGATATGTTTGGATTTGGAGTATTTCAGCAATTTCAAAGTCGTGAATTACCTTCAAAAATTACGCGTATTTTGGAGCAGGTTAACTTTATGGAATGTATGGTTTCCAGAATTGTGAGAGGAGATGGACTAAAAGGCAGTTTTCATATTCTTCTAGTAAAATGATGCTTCCCTGTGTTGCTCTTCTATCATTACTGTTTCCACCTTCAATATTCTTAACTGGAAAAGGTTGTCAAGGAATAAACAGACTCTGGCTGGGGAAGATTCTCCAAAGTGGGAATTTTTGATAACCCTTAGAGAGGGATGTTTGTTATGATTGAGTGGCTGGGATTCAGATGTCACATCGTCTCTTTGGAAGTAGTACAGGTTCTCTTACTGTCCACAAAAGTGAGCAAATGAAGGGTTTGGGGGTTACTTTTTCAGTTTAGTGTTCATTTTTTTTCCCTAGCAGTGCAGCCCTGGTTATTCCTACTGAATGTTTAAACACTGAAAGCAGCATGTAGTCCATGTGGGACCAGAATGCACACCCTCAGCCACCAGTGTCCAGTGGCTCAGGGATATTTGTGGAACTTGTGGTACAGGCAAAGACTCCAGTTGTTGGGAAGTGATGGATGTCATGGAAGTGGTTGGAGGAAGACATAGGCTTCTGCTGTGAGCAGGCAGCACTGTGGCTCCTGTGGAAAGGCAGGGTAGCACTGTTGTGCTCTCAAAGGTGCTGGCTTTTTCCTCATGTAAACTATGCCTTTGCTTAGCAGCCCAGGAAGTTGTTTGTCCAAAGCTCTGGAAAGTCTGAAGTTCCCAGAAGTGTATTTGTATAAGGACCCCAATCTTTTAATGCTTGAAACATCTCCTGTGTGAGATCTTTGGCAGGTTGAGTGATAGGAACTGCAGTAAAAAAAATACGTAAGCATGGGGGCAGGGCAGAAAGTATAGGCGTATATTTAGTGTAGTAATTTTGCTTCTGCTGCTCCAACAAGGGACATGCAAATTGTTTTCCACCTGTACTGAACACAGTAGTGTTGAGAAAGCTGTTCTAAATTTTGGGAATGTGAGCTCTGCAAAAGTTTCTGGGGAATCTGCAAAAGTTTCAGGAGATAACTGTTCTGCCTGTGGAATTACACTTTGAAAGAGGAGAAAGTAGTTTTCACAGACTTTGAGATTTAATAGGCTTTCACTTCAATTTAAACTGGAATGTTTTTTCCAGTTCTCTGGCAGTGATACTTCATTAGAGCAAACCTACCTCTTCAGCGTAGTCCAGAACTTTGAGAGTGTGATCACGTGCTTATTTCCTAGTAACAACAGCTTCAGTAAGGTGTGGTTACTAATTAAGAGTTCCTCCCAGCTTGTATGCTATAACTCAACCTTGCAATTTATGTATATCATTAGCATAATTATTTTTACATTATATCTCTATTGCTTAGCTTTTTCTTAATAATCAAGACGTAATTTTATATGTGTGCATCTATTAACAGCAGCACTGAAATAATAGTGTGCAATGTATTCTTGTCCTTCTCTCAGGATAGGCACAGTGAGCAGATTGTTTGTTACTTTCTAAAGAATGCACACAGTAACATACATGCTCTTTCATAAGTTAGTCAAATAGGGACACAAGATTACTCCATCCCGTCTTTTGGACCTATCTGAAGTGTGTGCATATTGTATGTGCCCACCACCTCACTTCACAGATGCAGCATACATATCTGATGTTTAGGAAGGTTTCTCATGACACTTAAAATTCAGCCTTTTTATTGTTTTGGTCTTAATTTCTTCATTCATCATTTTTAAAGTATGAATTTGGACTGTAATTAACAGATTATTAAAATTAGATTTCTGGCTGTAGCCATTTTATTAGCAGTGTAGCAATCCTGCCCTGCAAAGCAGACATTTGGGACTCAGCAAACCATGTTGCCACCTCCAGTACATCTTAAAAGACCAACTTGCAGAGTGTCTTTGTGGGTGTCATTGTCGGCTGTCTGGCTGATTTGGTGTATTGGCAAGAAATATAATGGTTTTAGTTGCAGTTAGTCATCGTCACAAAACAGGGCTGCTCTCGGTAAGGTCAGTGAAATGTGTGTAAGGACTGGCTCTTGGAAGAGCGAGCTGCTGCTTGGGAGAACCAGGTGCTGGTGGGAGGGAACTGAGGCAGATGGTGCCTGAGGATGTGTTGTTCCGCTGCCCTGCCTTGTTGTCCCTGCCTTCTTTCTCTCTGTAGGAGTTAACAAAGTCCCACCTGATTGTGAGGAACTGTTCTGGTATTGCAGTTCCCAACTGTTCTTGCTGTTAGTGTGCTCTGGGATAGGGATGGAGAGGATGATCTGAGCATGATGTGCTGCAGGGAGGGAGTTTCCTTCATAGCATAGTTGCTACCTTTAACTTAAAATTTTAAAATTGATCAACCTGTTTTCTTTGTCCTCCCTGTAGGATGGGTCACTGGGAAATATTGATGATCTGGCACAGCAGTATGCAGACTACTATAACACCTGCTTCACAGATGTGTGTGAGAGGATGGAAGAGCTGCGCAAGCGAAGGGTTTCCCAAGACCTTGATTTGGTATGTAAAAAAGTTACAACTTTATTAATAAGTAATTGCAGTTTATGCTCCAGATGAAGAATCAGTATTCCAGCTTGCAGAATTCTACCCAGGGAAATAACTGTACGTGATTGTATTCACATATGCAAACGTTTCACCCAACTCAATTAAACACTTGGAATTAGCCGGATTAGGCTTTTCCTAGGTATTTTTTATGATTCATTAAGCCTTGGAGTCTGCATTTCTTATTTCTTCTTTAATTAGAGTACTTCTTGCTTGCATACATTTGGTTGCAATCCTCAACTCTCGGAGGCAAGACACTGTCTGACGAAAGCATCCTTTCCTTGGCCCAAGACGCTCCCAGTGTGAGCACAATGAAACTGTACAGGTTTTCAGTTGCACTGTACAAACTGTAAAGAGGTGCTTCTCAAAAGTCCAGGGTGCAAGTACTGGTTCCAGGCTCCCAAATGTGAGCAGTTCTGCAAACCCCTTACCATTATTTTATGCATTATAGAACCTGTAGCAGGTGATACGGGGTCACAGAGCCTTTCAGGATGGAAGGGACCTCAGGAGGTCCCTAATCCAGCATTCAGCTCAAAGCAGTGTCAACACTGAATTCAAACCAGGTTGCTCAGGGCTTTATCTGATTGAGTTTGAGGAAATCCAGGGACGCAGACATTGCACCATCTATGAGAAACCTGTTAATACTGCTTTGCTATCTTCATAGCGA
>VYZR01067619.1:0-22213 GCA_013400675.1 Oxylabes madagascariensis
TTCCCTTTCCTTCCAGGGTTTCTTTCATGCATCATCATTTTAGCAGGGCCCTTTTGTACTGGAAATCTGTTTGCCACATGTTAGCTGGAGCTCATCTGCTAAGATCCTCAGTTAAATATTCATGGGGAGGGAGCAGTTGAACTCAGGTTACACAGCAGAGATGAGAAGGGTGCTCTGGCAGAGGAGACCGACTCCATATCAAGTTAAAAACCCTGTGGAAATGGTTTACCCCACATAAGGCCTGGTCGTGGAGAGGTAGGAAAACATCCCAGTCACACTGTGCTGCTGAAGTGTCACCCATAAAGTGGCACCCTGGGCAGCCTGGAGCCCTGAAGCACAGCTCTGGTGGCAGGTGAAACGCTGCATGAGCTTGTGGCTGTTAGAGAAGCCAGAAGGAACTTCCAAACAGGCTGAGCTTTTAACGGGAAAAGGAAAATGAAGTGTCCTTGCATTGCACAAAGTGTCCATGCCCAAACACATGGGGAAAGGAGATGGGTTGGATAGGGAATAGCGTCGAACCTGCTGTGCCAGTCTGAAAGGGTGACTCACAAAGAGGTGATGCTTGAGCAGGGCAAGGTGGAGAGCAGCACTGGGTGTGCCTTCAGAGAAGTCTGGGGACAGGACAGTGGCCTCAGCCTTTGAAGGAATGGCTGGGGACAGGACAGGGCCCTGTGCCTTTGGAGGAGGAGGTTGGGGACAGACCACCCAGCCAGCTCCTCTTCACCGGCTCTCAACTCCCACAACCTGGGGACAGGAACAATAAGGGCAAAAGGACAAGAGAGCAGAAGTCAGTCTGGGGTGTCGGGTAACCGGTTACCTGAGCTCTGCCTAAAGGTAACTTCCTCATGAATAGCCCAGGAGCGCTCATCCGAACGCTCATCCCAACAGCGACATGCGAGGCTGGTGAATTATGCAGGGCGGGGTGCTGAGCAGATGGCATCGCTGCTGTAACCTGAGCGGCCGCACGACACAACACGCAAAGCCCAGCAATTAACCTTTTCCAAGGTTTCCTCTTGTCTCGGGGATTAAACCGCTTTCAACCCCCCCCGCGCTCCACTCCTGCCCGAGAGAAAAGAGTAATCCCCCAAATAAATAAGGGAAATAGATTTCGATACCTCCGGCGTCCCTGTGAGATTGTCACATGGGTTCTCAGCCTTCCACATGAATACCTGCAGGTCTGAAGGTGTGGGAGGAGGGAGAGCTCCCTGCTGCCCTTCCCAGCCCTGGAAGAGTCCCACCCCGGTGGGCTAAAGATGGAAAAAAAGTGAATTCCATTCCCTCACTCCACCTTGGCAGCAGCTTGGTGGCTGCACAGTGTGGCGAGGAAGGGAAACACGAACGTGGGCAATGATTTACTACTTAGATGAAAAAAATATTTGCCAAATGCGAGGCGTTCACCTTGGTGCATGACAAAAGCTATTATTTTAACTATGATACTTGATCCTCTTTGTAATTAAACTGATTAATTCACAACAATAGAGTCTACATCGCCTAATACTTTTAATTAACAAAGTGTTGTACATATACTGGCAGAGCATTACTGGCATGCTTCCTAGGCAATACACTTAATTCTGTAATAAATTATTAGGACGAATGACTAAGATGCATGGCACCCTGGAAGAGACTGTCAAGAGAGGAGGACTTCAGACTCTTGGGCACTGGTTGGACCATCATGGAGCAGAACAGAGCCTGGGGAAGGTGAATGTGTGCCGGAACAACACTGACAGCTACAGCACCTCCAGAATAAGCTGACTGCAGAGCCAGTCCTGCTCCTGCCAGCCCCGGTGACTCAAGATTGGGGTCACCAGCCAATGTAGGGACACCCTAGGAAGGAAAAGAGTGGAGTTACCAGGGGAAGAAAGCATCAGAGTGGGACTAACCAGCAGAACTTGACCTTTGGTACATGCTGGACTTCAGATCTTAGAGGTGACCAAAGTTTTTCTGATCAGTCATCAGGTATGAGAGGAAACTATGTCTTGTAAAGTAAGAATATGGAGGTTAGGGAAAGGATCCTAAGTTTTTCTAGGTTCATTATGAATCAGTTAAGAGACAAATAGCCTGGGGCCACATGCAAAGCAAAATTCATTCCTGCAACTTTTATTGGATCTAAGTTGAAGAACCTCACGGTCACAGGTCATCCTGTGTTACTTTAAGACACAATCCCTGGGGTCAAACTAATTAGCACCAGGGATCACATCGCAGGCTTTTCCCTTTCCTCTTTGTTTCCGAGTCCTCTCTGACCTCTGGTCAGAGCCTCCCAGTCACCACTTGCCTCCAGTTTTCTGGCTGACAGACCTGTGGCGTGGCTCAGACACTCAGCTGAAGAAACATCCAGGTTTCTTCCTCTTTAAGTTCAGTTTGGAACCAGACAATCGACAATCCGTGGCAAACACAATTTTATCCCTGTCTCCAAATTGTGGGAGCTGTTTGCTGGAGGGACCTACCCATAACTGATACTGGTTGTAAGAGCCCCACAGCTGAAGGGCTTTCAGCAGCATCCAGCTGGGGCTGAGCACATTCCCTCCTGTCCCTGGGCAATGTGGGCCAGCACCACTTCTCCTCTGACTGACAGACCCCAGCCCGTTGTGCTTGGTCAGCACATCACAAAGATGAGTTTCATGCAAAAGCTGAGCCTAGCCCCAGTCTCATAAATTTGTTATGCATTACATCCAATTAATGTAAATTATTACAGTGACTAAATAATGGCTCTGCATCAGATAAGGGAATAATCATAAGTGAGCCTGAAAAGTCCCAAGGTCCAACTGTGTTAACCCTTTCCCCTGACTCCCCTGGACCTGGTGTGAGGATTGGGAACCAGCCCAACTCCTTTTCCTTTGGAAAAGGGGACACGGACACGTAGTCCTAAATCTGAGGCAGATTTAGTGTGGGCTTTGGGGGATCTGTGGTCAGAGTGCCCCAGGCAGGGAGCTTATGCTCATCAAAAATGCCTCCAAGTGTCTGTGCTGCTGAGACCTGGAGGGACCCTGGCGTGTTTTTCAAGGCAGAAGTGGTCATCAATGTTTGCAATAATTCCTGGGCTCAGATTAAATGGAATAAAGGCATGAGTTCCGAGCAATAAATAAATAGTCCTCTCCCTGCCTCAACGTGCTTCTCATGGATTCATTCGCAAGCTTTCTTGCCTCTTCCTCCTTGCCTTGCTTGTGCCCAGCTCCTCGTGGTACCTGTTTTACCTTGGCAGAGCAGCCCACAAATCATAGTGACACACCAATCAAGAGATCTGGAAATTTTTACACCACTCTGCCTCTTGAAAGATGAGTCACCTTCTGCACCACGTTCCTGGGCATCCAGATAAATCTGTCACAAACTTCTCCTTCCCTCAAGGTGCAAAATTCTCCCCCTCTTTTGGTAGAGCTGTATTTCCTCCTTTTAAGCTCCTCTTTCTTGCCCCAACACGCATTCCCACCCCTCAGCCATCTCAGTATATTTCTCCCTTTGTTCCTGTTTCACTGACAACTTCATCCTAATAGTCTCCTCAAAGGAATGATGAATGCATAAGCTGCATATTGATCACTGCAGTGATTGATTACTGGATCTCTTTGACAGATGAGCCTACTAAGGTAGTTGCCAATATGGAGGTATGGATGGCAGGGCCCCCTTGTACAACAGTCTAATGGTATCTGACCTGATAGGGCAGAAAGGCAACTCCCTCATTTCAGCAGGAAAAAAGGCCTCTTTATACTCTTTATAAAATAATTCATAGGAAACTTAAAACACTCAGACACAGAGAGATTGCAAATGGGGAAATATGATGGATTATGGGTTGAAAGGAGCCGACTTCTGGAAGCTAAATTGATCCCCAGGAAAATGTTTTTGTCTGCTGTGAAAAATGGGCAATATCTCAGCAGCTCTGGAGGGCTATAATCTGGAAAATAATTTGCTTTTGATTTCCTTTAGTTTCATGCAGCTTTTTTTTTTTTTTTTTTTTAAGTTGGTTCCTTGCAGGCTTTGTTGCTCAGCTGGGAGAATCAGTGATGAAACAGGCGAGGGATTAGCCATGGACAAATACGAGCTGATCCTTACTTATGGTTATAAAGCCCTCACCCCACCCAGTGTCACTTATTCCATGTTACACCCCCTGCAAACAGCACTCTGCTTACCAAAAAAAAGCAAAGCCAAGCGCAGAGTAGGGCATGAGTGTATCTGAAATAAGTTAGAGAATCTGTGTCCATGATCCTGCAGAGTCCTGCAACCAAATGTGACAAACACGCTCCTTTTCTAAACGCCTCCAGATTGCTGGTGTGCTTTACTAACAATGAGGAGTAGATTGCACAAGGCTTGCTCAGTCTCCTTACTCAGTCCTTGCTCAGTGAGAAAGCCTCTGCGTGCGATCCTGTGAAATGGGAGGCACAGTTTTGGGAGCACTGCTAGCACCAGGCAGGCAGGGAGAGAACTCCATGAGCTTATTTATGCTTCTGTCCTTCACCAGAGTGTCCTGCCTCTCTAATTTTGGGGCTGGAAAGAGAGAGAACACAGGGGTGGTCAGCAAAGCATATTTAGAAGCTTCCCTTCAGCAGAGGAGTTTCTTTTGCTCCCATTTTTTATTCAGCTTCCCGCTTCTACTGCTAATAACAAGAAATGTTTTGGCAACAACTAGAAGAGTTTTGTCCGAGTTCAAAGTGCTAAGAATAAAATTTATAGGAATAGTTACAGCCTCTCAGTGCCTGGAAATTCCTTGGCAGTAGTTTGCTCCAGAGAAATATTGAATCAATGGTGTGCTAACAGCTCAGGAGCCTATTACAATAACATGCATACCTTGAGTCCAGACAATCAATAACTCAGTGGGATGCAGCTACCAGAAAACAACAACAAATTAGTTAGATTTCCATAGACTATACATTTGGTGAGCAATAATCTGTAAGTGGAAATGAACCCAGCCTGGAGAGACCACTGAGCCAAATGGAGATCTTTTATTCATGCCTTCAACTATTCACTGAGCAGGATGTTTGGGGAGGGCTTCAACCTTCTAAATATACATGTGCATGTTTGGCTTTACACGTATTCCTACTGAGCCCGGCCACTTTATTGCTACACTGGAGTTCTGTTTGCAAAGGTTTTCCAGTATAAGCCAGGATAAAGGTCCAGTAGTGAAAGACTGGCTGGCTTAAATTTAATGTATCTTATTATTTGCACGTTCCTGTTTTGAGGTATGGCCGAAAATCCCTAAATACAGTCCAGAGGTCAAATCTTTCTCAGGTTACATATTATTGCTGCTGACTTATAGTCTTCTAAGTCAGCCAGGATTGACCTCTGGCTGTGTAAAGCACTTGAAGCATAAGAGCTCTCAGAACAGCAGAACCACAAATCACCAGGCCTAAGTACTACAAACCGTTTTGAGGCTATTTCCATGGTTTCTCTACAGGCAAACTCCTGTTTCCTCTGAGATATCCAAGTTCATGTTTCTCCCTCTGGAATAATGATCATTTGAATTCATTTTTAATCATAGGTGCCTATCAAAAGTTGATTAGCCCTTTATTGCTACAGCTTCTGTTAAGTAAAGCCTAATGATAAAGAAAAGTGTGAAAAAGCACAGGTGACATCCGCACCTCCCCTGCTGATTTATTCAGGCCACAGCGGTGCCTGTCCTGTCTGTCACAGGTCTGGATCCCAGCTTTTGCTCAACACCAGTACAGAAGAGAAGGTGACTCACAAAAAATGATTTAAATTACTTGGTTAAATTCAAAGCGGCTCAACTTGCTCATCTAAGTGTAAAATTAGATCAGAAAGTAGCCATGGCACATCAAAACATTAAATGTTTCTCACGCTCACCTGGTGGGCAGTTTCCGAGGAGGCAGATTTCACAGGCTGGGAGCTGATTTTATCTGCTCAGGCATTAAACTCTCCTATTCTTGATTTTTAAGGGGCCCTTTTCAGAATACCAGGTTTTATTTTGCCAGCTGAAACACAAATACCAATGAGGATGTGTTACAGAGATATATTTGCTTATTGCTTTTAGTAAAGTCTAAATGTCTGCTGCAAGCTCTCTGGAGGAAACACATCTGCATTAAAAGTGGCCTTTCCAATAGGAGAGATCCTTCATAGCTGCTGTTATCAGTCATAAAAGCTTTTAATTACATAGTTCTGACTGGACCTAGTGAGTGGTTACATCTGCAGGTAACATCAATCACTTGCCTCTGTATTTCTTTTTATTTTATGATCATTATGTAATTATCTTTCATTTATAAGAAACACAAATTTTCAAAAGAAATGAGAATCCCTATAATAACCCCAAACTTCTGGATATTTCCAACCCTGCACCGCACTCTGATCCAAGCTGAGAACGGGCAGGAAAGTGTCTCTTAAATGAAGATATAAAGATAAGGCTGTGCCTATCACAAGAACATACATTAAGCTCCTCCAGGAACATATGTACCTGTGGGGGTGTCGGGGAGGGCCCAAAATTGTGAATTCCATTTTCAGGGAGGCATTTTCATATGGATGTGGGGAAGCATTCAGCAGTGTCATGGAGTGATCTATGGCTATTGCCGACGCAGGCCAGGCACAAGCACCGCAGTGAACTTCCACACTCGTGCACGTGGAACTATTTTTCATGGATCTGATGAATTCTGCAGCGACGTTCATCGCAGCAGGGCACATTATTGCTGCAATATATGACTATCAGTAACACCTACAAGCCTTTAATATTCTGCAGCTGAACTGTGGAAACAGAAGAAAGTCACTTGTAAATGCCTAATTCACAGTGTAAGTGGGTTGTCTGTCAAAATAATGCTCAGATGTGAAACTTCAAGTAGGAAGCCTAAAAATCACAAAAATGCAAGGGACCTCTTGATGAATGTTAAAAGCAGTTTAGAGAAGGAGGAAACGACCAGAACACTTCTCTGCTTTCGTCCTCATCACAGAGTTGCAATTAGCTCTGTCTGTACAGGTATCTAATCACAGGAATTTCTGCAGTCTTAGCAACCATGATCTTGAAGATGTAAGAGAGTTGTTTCAAGCGACAGGGCTTTGTGGGCAGAATATGGCAAAATGGATTCTGCCCTTCATTTTCCCGCTGCAGGAAATGACTCCTGCTTATTTCTATCCCCCAGTTCATTTGTTTCAATGGAAATGCTGGTTAAGTTTGCTGTGCTCCAGGATTTGCACTCCCTGTTCCTCTACGGATGGAGTTGGTCTCCATCAGAGCACCCCTCATGGGAACAGGTCCTCAAATCTACCCCTCCAAGGACATGAAAGTTAGGTGGTGGCAGGAGAATTCAGACTTGGAGAAAGAACAGACTGAACAGAAGGGTTGCAACACAAAAAGCATATTTAAAAATGGGCATTTTGTGTTACATGACGGGATTGTCCGCTCCTGCCTCGCTCCAATGCCGAACCTGCTGCGGGATATGCAGCCTGTGAGTCCACCAGGCTTTAGCTGTTTGTGCTGCACCAGCATGAGGCGAACAACGAGCAATAGCTGTGGAAGCTGCAGCACAAACCGAGGGCAGCACAAAACTCCCCTCTCCTGAACCGCAGCAATCCAGCAGGACACATCCTAGTTGGCATTCCCGTCATTGGAACCGCCCGACAGCTCTTTGCATGAAACATCGTCCAAGGCTTTGGCAGGAAGTTGTGCTTAACGACAGACTCTCATAGGAGGCACTTGATTATATTAGACAGATAATTATTGATCCAGCTATAGTTTATCCTTGCTGCCTAATTTCAATAAACAACAGCTTGGGGGAATTAGCAAGGGATTCTGTTCCCCCTCCCCCTGCTTCTTCAGGATTTGTCAGAAACAAGATGATTTATGTGTATTCCAGTAAGATTCTCGTTTGTTGGCAGGCTGCAGGGATTGTTTGGGGTTGGAAGTACTAAGCTTTTATATTTAAATGCTTCCATGCGAGTATTCATGGGTCGCACTGCCTTGCATTGTAATATCTGAATAATAACTGTGACTTATGCAAACCAGTTTTCAGCTGTTCATCGGGATCAATTTTTCATTTTAAGCAACTCCCTGCCATCCCGGGGAAAAAAAAATAATAATCTGATAGGCAAGAAGAGTGAGACCCAAGGATGGCAACAATACTCTTCCCTTTTTAAATAATGCACAACTCATTTCTGGAGCACTTTCAAATGTGTTGCTTTCTATTAAGCACAGATAATATTCTGAGGATGTTCCCCCCTCCTTTCAGGTGAGGCTTTTGGAATAGCAAAGGTCCACAAAGCACAGGCAGGATGGCCAAATAACTTCAGTTCCTTCAGGCAACACCTCAGTGTCATTTCTCTCTTTTAATAAAAACCTCCCACTGGGACAGTGAAAGAAAATTCTTACCATTAATAGTTAGATCTCTGCTGGTAAATAAGTTTTTAAAAAACACCCTGGCTTTATTTCTACTTCCTGGCTCGTTTGGGAGTCCCAATTGCTACAAGGCTGCTCGGGATTTAGTTGTCTCTTACTGGCACAATTTGGAAGCTTGCTGTATAATAAACACTTCATTAAGCGCCAGACTGATGAGTTACAACACGATTTACAGATGAGCACTTGGGAATGATCTGCTCATTTCCAGGCCTGGGCTCCCCAATGGGAACCAGATCCCAGCTGGTGGTTTTCTCCAGGCCAGTTAGATTGATGCTCTGGTATTTCAGCTCTGTCCAAGAGTCAGAGTAGCCAAAATTATTTCATTAACTACCAGATACAAAGGTCACATAGGAAATGGCTTGAGTGGGTATCCATGAGAAATCCCTGATTTAGCAACATCCGTGTGCTTGCAGCCTGTGCAGTTAGGAGGAGCCTGGGGTTCTTGCAGGCATCAGCAAGGAATCCTTTTGTCCAGGAAAATAGAAGGTAAACAGATTCCATACAGGGCACACAGTATTTCATACTGTCACTTGATTATTTACTTTACTTTAAAAAAAGGTTTCAGGATAACCTTTAAAAACTGAAAACTAAGGAAAAAACCTAAAAGAAACTCAAAAAACCCAACCCATCCCTCTTCCCATCTTAGTTCTAAGATTTCTTTATTCCTGAGTCACAGCCCCCATTATAAATTGTAAATTTTGCTCAGAAAAAGGTGAGGTAAGGACCTGTTGTAGCTGGGAATCCCAAAATAAACTGTAAATCTGGGGTGGCACAGCCTGCCCATTTCCTCTGGCCTCCCACAAAAGGAATAAAACCCTTTTCCAGAAGCTTTTGCAGTAATGAAACAAGAGAACAACCTTCCAAAAGACACCTGGCCTGGTTTTAAAGACTTAGTGGGGAACATCCCCACAGCCCACGGGAAGAGAGCCCAGCAGTGAATCCCTAGCACAGCTGAGAAAATGCAACGGGTTCAGTTAAGAATTATTGGAGTGAGACAGTTTTCACATAATATTGAGGCTCTTTCAGAAGAGACCCTGTGTTATTTTTCACTCTCATGCAGCACAAGCATCCAGGATCTCCTTTGCTGCATATTTAGTGAACAGCATCTGCAGCATCTTAATTACAGTAGCTGTTCTCATCTTAATCTCTTGCTTGAGAATAAGGTTAAGTGTAATCTGTCCTAGATTCTTATACAGATGGTTCATTTCTTAAATACTTGA
The DNA here is from genome assembly GCA_013400675.1 of Oxylabes madagascariensis. Lineage (NCBI taxonomy): Eukaryota > Metazoa > Chordata > Aves > Passeriformes > Timaliidae > Oxylabes > Oxylabes madagascariensis. Next base: position 9,541 of record VYZR01067619.1, read on the forward strand.
GAAGAGTTTAGTCGATCTTTAATTCCTTAATCTGGGAACCAAGACCAACCAACCTGATTCTGACTGATATTTTAGCAGATTTTGCAAGAAAAATGTAACACACACACACACACTAACACGGGTTGATTCCTTTTCAATACATTTTTTTGTTCTAATGAACATTGCTGGGAGTGAGAAGACCCACATGACTCTGCCTTCCTCCCATTTAACCCAAATAGCTACACAGCATTATTGATAAAGAGCACCTGAATGTCAGAAGAAGCCAGCAAATATCTTTTTCTTTAGCTGCAATATAGGAATTTCTAAACAGTTCAATAATATAATCAGTAGATTTTTTTTTTTAATCTATAACCAGATTGCTGGCATTTCCGAAAAATACAAATCTTGATTGGACACAGATTTCCTTTCTGCAAGAAAACTGTGCCTACCCAATTATGATCCCGGCAAGGAACAAGCTGAGACACGCAATGACAGTTTTCAGTTTGGTTTATATTGAAACACAGCAGTGAAAACCGATGTAAAATTTTAAACCAGAGTTTTGTTTTTTAGTTATCTATCTGAGTCTTGAACCAAATTTCTTGACCTTCACACAACCATGAAGAAAATTAAAGGGTAGATTTTTCACTCAGACTAAAGGAATGAAAACCTCAAGGGTTCACTACACTTTTTTTTGTCTGCTTCAATTTCCCTTTACGAGCTGATTTGCTCTTTTATTCCCAGTATTGCACCAAGGGAACTCAGCTGATGAGAGCACAGTTTCATCGCTCCACACTCCCAGTGAGAAGCAATGACAGCTCCCAAAAGCAGCCAGAGGAAGCTTTTTCAGTTATGAAATGAGAAATCACCACCCCAAAATCCTGTGGCAGTGTCCCCCCAGGATGCTGCATCCCTGGAGTTAGAGGCTGCTGTCCAGCACAGCCCTTCTTTTCCAGAGGAAATAACTGTTCACCTCTTTAAGCTAATAATCACTTCACCATTGTAATTCCCCAGCTCTTGGCTTGCACTTATGATTTCAAGCTTTGCATTCAGTAAGACCCTAAAGAAAGCTCAAGAAATGAGCTCCCCAATAGTCACTTCTCTTGGTGGGCTCTTCCAGAACGGGCTCTGCCCACGCTGACCTTTGGCAAACCTCCAGGGAAAGCATTCTGACACCCTTTCCAGCCATCCTGGGAGCTCCACGGAAGAATAATTGAGATGTTTTATTTCCACTGAAGTATGGAGTGAGGAATTTTCTGGGAGTTCTTGAAAAACTAGCTGCGATGGGTATAGAATCATGGAATTGTTAAGGCTGGAAAAGACCTCCAAATGGGCATGAAGAAAGTCTACAAGGAAGGTGGAGAGGAGCTTTTTATAAGAGCATGTAGCGACAGGACAGGAGGGAACGGCTTCAAACTGAAAGAGAACAGGTTGAGATGATGTATTAGGAAGAAATTCTTCCCCATGAGGATGGTGAGGCCCTGGCACAGGCTGCCCATCCCTGGAAGTGTCCAAGGCCAGGTTGGTGACACTCCCAGGAATGATGACTCCGCTGCTTCCCTGGGCACCCTGTGCCAATGCTTGGCAAACCTTTCCATGAAGAGCTTTTCCCTAATATCCAACCTAAACCTCGCCTGGCACAACCTGAGGCCGTTTCCTCTGGTCCTTTCACTTCGTTACGTGGGAGAAGAGATTTTGTAGCTCCCCTTTGAGATTCCCAGGACTGCAGCCAAACGCTGCAGGATATCCGCACCCACCCTGCAGGGTGAATGAGCCATTCCCCCGAAGCCTCAACCCCGCACGTATTAAGGCATTGATCCGAGCTAACAATAATCTTTATTTATGTCCTTGATAAATCAGCGGCTCCTCAGGCCCAAGACTCCCGGCAGGACCCCTCCAGAGCCAGGTCTCCCTCCACAATCTCTTTGTCACAGCCCCTTCCCCCTGCCCACACTCAACTTCCCCAAGTTCCTAATGTGCCTCTTGGCAAGCCGCAATTTTTCTCCGGGATTATAAATTTCCGCGGTTGCCCTGATCCGGCAGCTGCCGGGCTGCCAGCGCGCCGCGATTGCTCCCCGGTGACACGAGCAGATCGATTTCTCGCCTCGCAGCGAGCGGGCGGATTAACACAGTGATAAATGGCCGGGGATTGATTTGCACTTAATTGACAATTTGGTGAACCGGCTCTAAAACCCCGAGGTTTGGCCCCGGGTAATGGAGCGGGATCGATCCGTGAGGGGAGCGCGGCGCGGGCCGACAGGGGGCGCCAGAGGCTGCGGGACGGTTGGCGCGGGGCCCTGAGGGCTGAGGGGAGCGGGGGGGGCGGCGGCGCCTTCCCGCTGCTCCCGCCCGGAGTCACATCCCTGAAATGTTAAAAAAAACCATGGATATGGCACCCGGGGACACGGGATAGTGGTGATCGTGGCGGTGGTGCCACAGAGGCACGGGGTGGTTTGGGTGGGAAGGATCTTAAAGCTCATCCCCTGCCGTTGGCAGGGGGCGGCTTCCAAGCTGGTGCTGGTCTGGGACGGCCACAAATTCTCTGGGAAATCTGTGCCAGGGCCTCACCACGCTCACGGAGAATTTTTTCTTTGTAATATCCAATCCAAGCCTACTCTCAATTTGAAGCCATTCCCTCTCGTCCCATCACTCCAGACAGAAATAAAATAATCTCTCTGCATCTTTCTTGTAGGCTCCTTTCGCGTACCTGAAAGTCACAATTAGCTCGCTCCAAGCCTTCTCTTCTGCAGGCTGAACAACGTCAATTCTCTCAGTCTTCCCTTACCCAGCTGCTCTGGGAGTGGTTCCAAACTCATTACCTCTGGCTTTACCTGTGGCATTATGTTTATCCTAAATGTAATATAAACTCCCCCCAGGATCAGTCACCTGTTACTGCAGGGCTTTATGGACAAAGCAGGAATGGACTTGCTGGCAGGAGCAAAAGTAAAGGCCAGGGAGGAAGTTAATTAACAAAAACTGTAACCTTTATTTGCCTTTCCTGTCATCGTTTGTTCTTTCCTTCTGTTGTGCCAAATCCCACAGCTTTTACCCAACAGCCCCACAACACAGTCTGCATTATACGATAAAAGCTCTGTGCAATTCACGACAGCAGAGCAACATTATCCTCCAGTATTCATCTATTATTTATCACAAAGAACTTTAGAGTTGACAAGAGAAGCACTATGGAGTCAACCTGTTGAACAGCTCGTTTCAGCCCCACCTTGTGTGCAAGGTTTCTGAAGGGCTGTGCAACTGCATGGCTGCGTCCCCATAGTGAGCACAACTCAGGCATCCCCTGAACATAAAGGATGTCTGAATTGGGAGTTTTTCCAGTAACTTTTTAAATTCCAACTAATCTGAGCTTCAATTCCAACAACAGCATCCACAACCACCTCTGCATTTCAGTCTCTAAGTTACAATTGCTACATCTGGTTAAATAAATTGCGAACAAAGCTAAATCCTTCATACTGAAGAACTACTTTAGGCTTTACATCTTCTCTTCCCACTTACCCCCACGCCTTCTCCTCCCGGGAAGTTGGCACAAACTGATAATGAGTTTCATCCTGCATTCCCACAGCCATATGTGCACACATGTAGAACCCCTCTCCCTGGAACTGCCGAGCTCCTCCAAGTAATGGAAGCTCTGAAAAGAATCACATGGACTGCAGCACACACTGCCCTTGCAATGGGCTCTGACCCTGCAAGGCAGCCCTTCCTTAAAGGCAATCTGAGTTTTTTCCCCAACTCCAGGACTTGTCTCCAGCTCTCCTTCAAGCAAGGATGAACCAGTGCTACCAAAAAACTCAATCCACCTTGCCTACAAGGCAGCCCTCTAGACTATTTTGTTACACTGGTTATATAATGGAAAGAAGATAGAGAAGCAAAATAATCACATGGTATAAATAAAAGATCTTTTTAATGTCACCTTTGTGGCATCTTCCTACTGACTACAGCAAAGGGAAAATAGAAGCCAAGTCAGAATGCACCGTCAATACGTTTCATTGGAAATGAAAGGACAGGTTTACTAGTTAATTAAGAACCATATCAAAAGGCAGCTAAAATTACATGGAAAGAAAAACTTGAAATTTCTCTGGCCCCTGAATGACCTCCACTCCTGCCTGCAGCTCCCTTTGTATGTGGTTTAGCCAAACCTCTGTGTTCCTCACCTGGAGAAACAGGAATGGAGCCGAGGGTGCCAGGAAGCAGAATAACAGCGGTTGGCATAATAAATGAATGCAGAGTTATAACTCCTGGCATGGAGAGGGTTTAAATAATTGTATGTTCAATGATTTTATCTCCTTGTGCAAGAATCAGGAGGTAAAATAAAACCTGATACTGCTAGAATGAAATAGCACCTTCTGACAATTCCAGCGTGATAAAAGCTGGTGACTGCTGAGCATTCGTGTTTTAATTATTGGGCACACATAAATCATTTATTACAAATTGATTTGTTTTTTAAGAATGTTTTGGTAGTGTGAAAATAGCTGGTAATTAACTTGTGATCAGATAGGTTTAGCTCCTTAGCAAAGCAGAGGGAACATCTGAAGGTTTATGTTTATCAACCATTTCACCTTTAATTCTAAAAACAAGTCCAAACCTCACAGATTCTTGCTGAAGACATGGAAATTATCTTGTGGAAAGTCATTAAAAAAATTGTCAGAATTCTCCCTGTCTGGAATAATCAAAAGTAAAGGTTTTAGATTCATAAGAATTCAGATTGTGCCTGTGATTTTTATTCGATTCCTAAGCTGTATCTAGAGGAACAGCTAATTGGATACTGGGAGTTAATTAGTTGTTCACAAAAGCGATATTGGTAGAAATAGCTGTATCCTTGGTACATCAAAAGTCTGGCCCTTGTCCTCAGTGTCCTTCTGGTGGCTCCTGTGGGTCAGGGTTTCACCCAAAGGCTTGAAAGCTTTTCGGCAGAGAAATTGTTTTATTTACTGCACTTGTACAATGAAACTCTTAATAAAGAGACTTTCCTCTAAAAACAAGCAAGGAGGAACGGAAATGAGCTACTTTGTAATCAGCCAAGTCAAAGCAGCAAATGAACCTGGCTGGTTTGAGTTTCTCATTCGGATGCCATTCAGTGCCACTGTTATTTCTGAGCATGAAGGTGCAGCCAAGTCTGGAGATGGAGGGATTTAGAAAACAACAGGAGGAAATTCCATATCCCCTACCTGTCCTGGGAAATGCTACAGGAGACCTTGCCTATGGCAATCTGGGTCTGCACCAGGGGACAGAGGGTTAAGCCCAAGTTATTTTGAACAATAGATTTCACTTTATTTTCCTGTTTCCTACTTTGCAGACTTACATTCTGAGGCTTTACTACTTAATCCCCACTGTAGTAATAAAAATTTTTAATCCTGTGTTTAAAATATGAGATTTACTTGTCAAAATCTGGATATACAGCATGGAATTATAATCGCTGTTCAGCAAAAGCAATTCCCCTCAAGTTCAGGCTGGTGTTCGGGAGAGCCTGTCAGGTGCTTTGTGTCAGCACTGGAGGAATGTGCAGACTGCAGAGGTCACAGCAGCTTTCCCTGCATGCTGGGGACACAAGCTCACATGCATTTCGCAGCTACCAGCTCAGATTTCCCATTTTTCTCTGATTTTGTGCTTTCATCTCCCTTATTCTTGCTAGGGTGTTAATAACAAGTTTGGCTCCCTCAGCCAGCACCTGCCAGGCAATTACTGCCTGACAATTAATGGGTAAAGCATTCATCCAGCACAAAAACGAAGAGCAGGTTTGTCATAACTTCACAACCACAGCTGAGCACTGCTCAGTTTTGCACAGACTTCAGTCAGGGAATTTTTAGCACCAGGAAAACCTTGGTAGCCTCAGCAGGGATCACTCCCCTGCACTGGACACCCTTAACAGGCCCAGGATGCCCAGACCAGCCAGGCACTGCCCCAAAGGGTCAAGGTTAAACTTCTCCTGAATTAAAGTTGAGATGCTGATAAGGAGCAGATGTGGGATCTAACACAGATTAACATCCAATTGCCAGCGCTGCCTCTCCGGGAGAGGGAATTCCAGGCTGACCTCACCACTTCAATAATAAACTTGAAATATATTCTCCACTGGAACAACATTTAGTTTCCTCACTCAATATTTGTTCAGAGCAGATTTGGAATGTGCCACACCTACCCATCTTGTGTTATAATAATATGACAGAAAATATTAAACTCCTTATGTTTTAGTGTGGTAAAATGAATGCCAATATCCCTGAGCTGTTTGCTGGATTCTTAAACAGCTCTAAGCTCTCACACAGGTATAGAGATATTGGAATAATTCCGTTTCCAACAAAAACCTCTCCAGAAAAAAGTTAGATGCCAATTTATCAATACTTATTCTGAATTTTCTTATGTTTGATTGGTTTTGAGACAATAAGCTGGGAATATTTTATTTATTCCAGTCACACTTCTCCTGGTATTAATCTCCCAGCTGGAGAAAAGGAGAAGTTACTCTTTGGATTTTTTTTTTTCCTTTCAATTGGACCATTCCCTTTGCATTTTTGAAGCTCATCTCCCTTATTAATTACAAAATTTGGTGCTAGGAAAGGAACATACAATGACCCAACTTGTAGCAGGGAAGGATCATTACTCTGGGGTGTTTTCAGAGTACCTGGTTATTTCAGCATTATTTTGAGATTGTTTCTAACCAACAGCTCTTTATCTTGTTCAATGGCAAGAACACTTTCCCTTCCTGGCTAAAAGAAGGTTTAAATCTCGGTGAGGAAAAGGAAACCTAGGAATAGTGATTATTTTTTCTTAATGGAAAATTATAACTATCAACTAAATCATCCTTCATGCTAGACCTGACAGACTTAAGCACTTTGAAGTGATTGATTTTTAAATGATATTATGATTTTGTGGTTGAAGCAGTAGTACTCCTTGCTTTTGCAGACTCTGTGTATCTTCCTATTCCTTACCCAGTGGAGACACCATTGAGTAGCAATTTGGGACATTTATTACTAGAGATGGAGATAAAATTACATTATTTTACTTGTACAATGCCCACGTGTCTCTGCCATACCAGGTCACGTGCACGACCCAGGGCTGGCTTTACCCAGGACATGGTGCTGCCCTGCTTTTTGCTGTTTTCATGAGAACTGCTTCAGTGTCCTCTTTCTGGCCAGGAAATGAGGACACAGCTGCTGGATGGGCCACCCAAATCCCACCTGCAGCCAGCCCTGCCTTTTCACCCTGTTGGTTAAACCACTGCTTCATTCAGAGAAAGAAAATCTTCAAGGAACACATCGAAAGTATTTAAAATGCAATCAGCCCTCAGCCAAATATCTCACTTGGTTATCCTGACTTGAAAACCTGTGCTGCAGAATCAGAGCTGGGTTCCAGCTCCAGTAGCTGGATAAAATAAAGATTCTCTCTCTGCCTCGTTGGACCCAGCACAGACTCCCTTCCCGGCACATCTTTGTCCAAACACTGTGACCTAAACTGCGACAAATGGAGCCAACCTTTCCATCAAGAAAGCCTTAATTTATGGTGAGCAAAGAACAACAAATCACAGCCCCTCAGATTTATGGCCCCCACGATCTGAATTGACCATACAGCACAGCAGCCTTTCCAGCACTCTAGTAATTTCTTTAATAAACTTGAAAATATCAAATCTGCATGCATGCAGAGCCACCCCATCTGAATTTTATGTAAAGTGCACAATAAGTTTATGGATGGTAGTAACGTATTACTCCTTGTAATTTCATTATGTAAAAAGACACAGTTGGGATCTCTTAGGCCCCTATTTCAACATTTATGAATTAAATAACAGAATGTATGCAAGGCTGGAATTGGAGAACAACATTTTCCAACAGGCAGAATTGATGAGGAAGGGTTCGCAGTATTTTACGAGGCTGTAACAAACTCTTTGCTGCCTAATTAGAGGGAATCTGACAGAGAACGAGGGGAAAAAAAAACAACAAATGAAAGCAAAAATCTGTCAAGATGGGGTAAAACAAGACTTAGTGCAAATTGAGGACCTTGGAACAAACCCCACCTGAACTGCAGATAGTTGTAGTATCAGACAAAGTTTGGGTGCAAACTTTAAGGCTTGTGACTGTCAGCAGGAGAACTGGGAATCCCTGGGGTCCATGCAGAAGCCCTAATGGTTACTCCAGCAGCTGTGTGGATAAGCCTTTTCTGTATCTTGTCAAACTATAAAAATGTGCTCATGCCATGTATCTGTTCCTCCCCTCAGCCTCACTCCCAGAAATCTCGAGTTTAATTTCATTAAAAGTTCAATAATTTGATCACAGTGGCTGCACAACCAAGGAAGGAAAAGCCTGGAGTAGATTCTGGGTTTATGATGTTATGTGTGGGACATCTCACGCCCTGAGTTAAGTAAACTCTAACCTGTTTGGGCAATACCTTTTGGTCCATAGAAATGCCATTATTTACACTATCACAATCAATAAATTGGATTTTGCTTTTGCAAGTGAAAGGGCTGTTATTTTTCATACAGTTTGTCAATAGGCTCCAGGTTAGGAGATATATGAAAGATATTCTACACAGGCCAGAGAGTTATGAGCTCTCAGGCAGATGAATTATTTAAGTTCTTTTCACTTCTATAAAAAAATAAATACAGAGATGGCCAAAACAGATGCCATAAATTGTGGGTTTGATGTAGGATTTCCATCTTTCCTTGTCTGTTCTAAAAAGCCTGGGCTCTTTGTGCTGAAAATCCTTTTACCATTTGCATCTGTGCAGTGAAAGACATTATTATACACTGAAATAGTGTCCTGTGAACTGGACTTACAGGTGAAGACTTACTGCACTCACAGCTGTTGGGTCACCCTGGGAACTGAAGCAGCCAAGGACATTTCATTCCCTCCTGCTCATTCCCTCCATGGTCTAGACCCCAGGAAAAGGCAAGAGGGCATAGTACTTTCAATTTTTTCTGACATCCCTGTAATTCCTGCCTTTCTGCCAGTTTAGCAATTACCTGCCCCCATGAGCTACTGTAAAGAGATCTCAAAGGAAACTAATTAATTGCAAAAGTTATTTGAGAATACAACAAACTCTGCATGATCTGGACAGAGAGTTCCTATGTCCCAGTGGTTTGAAATCTGTCTTCCAACCTGCCCCTTCTCTTTGCCCCCAGTCTCTCTCTAACCCTCACACCCCACCTCAGCAGAATTTCTGCCCTGCCATTCCACTCTGCCATGATCCATTATTTAATCCTAATGTGCTCTATATACCTCATCAGCATGTTCAATACATATATTTTCATTTACAAGTGTGCTCTCAAGAGCCAGGACAGAGAACAGGGCCTCTTTGCTGCCAGATGCTGCAGGGATGTTTAAGCAGAAGGGGAATTCTTACATCCAATCTCATGTATTAGGATATTGGTTCCTTTTCCCCACCAGCACATGCTTGGAGCACTCTAAGCCAGCCAGCTCTGCCCTTGCTGTTTCCTTACCCAATCCACTCTAGTTAAATACCTTTTTCATAAGGAGTTTTAAATTATAAGTCTAAATGAGGCCAATAAATTATACTTCATAAAATCCTGTGCACATCATTTCCTCACAGAAGAGGCTGCAAAGAAATATTTTCTATGCCACCACCTATGTTCCCATCCCTTTGCAATATAACATTTATTCTAATATTAAAATGGCAGCTGCTCTATAAATTGTGAATCATTAGCACTCTTCATTGATTTTTCCCTTGCAGCCTGCAACCCTGGGCAGCGACTGCGTGTGAATATCAGTCTATTGGATTGAGATTCATATCCTATTTGAGGGTCAAAGACCGAGACCTCGTGAGCTTGAACTTCTATCAGCCTAAAGCTGATCAATACCTGGAGATGTATTTGATCCTGGCTGCTAGCACAGATTAAGTGGCCATAAATACAATCCAAACCGTGAGGCTGCTGGGGGAGCAGGAGCCCAGCTGCCGAGATGCCAGCTCCGGTGGCATTCCTGGGAGCAGGGACAAATCTGCAGGGCTGGGTCCTGAAATTTTGGGGAGGCTCAGCCCAGCATGCACCTGGGGGAGGAAGAAAGGAGAATTTGCAGTAGAGACAGGATGCAGTGTTGTTTTCCGTGATGTTCCTCTCAAACATGGGATCACTTCAAGTTCTCACACCCCAGGTGTCCCAGGAGGTGAGGGGACTGCTCCTGACACGGATCAGAGCCAGCTGCACAGCTCCTGCTCAGCTTGGCATGGAAATATTGGGAGGATTAATTGAAAAACATTAAACAGATCAAATAAGTCCCTTTTCTTCCTGTGTCCCCTCTCCCCCTCTATCTCCAAGTGAAACTTTAAATATATTATTAAAATGACCTATTAAAGAGGAGAGACTCATTCCATTAGAGTATTAATGGTGATTCTCTGCTGGCTGAGGAAGAAAAAAAAATCCATAATCATAAGCCTTATTAAAGACCAATATCCTTCGAGGGCTTATTGTTTTCCCCTTTGGAGACTGCGAAGCCTTGAAAAATAGACATGGAAACAGAGAGAAATAAAGACACTGCATTGCACTGCTCCAGACAGCACGGCACTCAGGGAAATTACCTCCCTATTTTTAGGCATGTTTACAACAGGCCTATTTGCAGTATTACCTTTGATCCTAAACTCTAATTTAAATTATTCTTTTAAACGCTCGGGAGATCCAGAGAGGGAATAATTAGAAGTGGCAGGAAGTCTGAAAAAGCAAGAGGCTCTTATGCACAGAAAGTGGCCGTGAGATGGGGTGGAGGATGCGACTCTGGGCACAAACATCCCTTGCCACGCGTGCAGGGAGCAGTGGCACCATCAGGGCACCTGCAGGATGCAGCTCCCTCCACCAGCAGCCCTTGGTGCTGATTTTAGCAGAGAAGCTTCTGCCTGGCTATAATCAAACACAAGTTGCTGTTTATATTTACATGGTTTCGTGTCCTTGTGGCGTCCTTGGGGGGAAGAGACTTCATTATCATAAAGAATATGTTTTTATTCCGCTACATAAGTACTACTTATTATAGTCTCATATATTTTCTGACACTACCAAGGGGTCTTTATTGTTGTACATCAAGGTCACTGACAAGTAATATATTCAATCTATTAAGTTATTAGGGAGATAAATAATTTGGATGCAAGCTGAACTCTGAACTTTTACCTTTTCCCCTGACAGCCGGGTAGTTTCTTGGCGTTCATACTAATCTCAGCTCTGCTTGAATAGTAATTCCATTAGGGTTATGGCTGCAGCTATACATATGCAATGACCTCAAACACAATTTCTTTATGGACATGGGCAATAGGAATATTAAAATTTTAAGCCAAAGAGGATGTAATGTAACTTTACGTTATTTATTGTAGACACAAATCCTTTATAATATTAAAGGATAAAGAATTAATAAAAGAAAGATCCCATAAACAATCCATAAAGTCAAATGTAGTTCTTGATTTAATGCAATTGCTTTTTAGTGTCTTCTGGTTACAGACTTACACTTAATTAAAAAAAATCTAGTCAAGAATCAGGAGCATCCTGGTAACTCAGTGGTCCCTGGGTGGTTTGGAAAGCAGCTTTAACCCTCTGGTTCTGCTTGTGTCAATCTACCCAGAGATGGTCACAAGCCAAGGAATGGGTAAACTTAATCCAGAGTTATTACAGTTATTTTAGTCCCTGAAACCAGGACTAACTGGTTATTTCAGTCCTTGAAACTGGGATCTCTGCACCTCTTTGCTAAAGCAAAGTTTCACTCTCTGTGAGACCACACGGGCCGGGTCTTCCTGCTGTCAGGACACCTTGGGATTGGCTTTAACCTGGCAGGGAAAGTCTCCAGAATTGGGAGTTGCTGTTTCTCCCCTCCCAAATATTCCACCAAGTAGTTTTCACTCCTGATAAACCCAGCTGCAGGGACTGTGTGCCTCTGAAGTTGCAGTGTGGGAATGTCATGTGCCAGATTTTGGGAAAGGAAGTGTTTGGGAGCATCACCTCTGAATGCTGGAGCAAAGACACTGCTTCCTCCAGGCTGATGTTATGTGGTCCTGGCATCCAGAACTTTAACTATGCCAAAATCACATTATATTTGATAGATGTTGACAACCAATGTGTTAAAGCTGCTTTCATGTAAATTCTCTTAATTTAGACTTCTGATGTCAAGACAATGTAAACCTTGCTGAAAATACCAGTAATCTAAATAATGAGCTAAACTTCCCAGGGAGCTTTTCTCTAATGAGAACAGAATAAAAGTGGAGGAAATAAAGCAAAGAGACTTTCCTATTAAATTTTATACTGCAAATACCTGCTGCTGTAACATGTGGCAAGAGAACAGCTATGATTATTACTTTTTTCTCTGTGTTTGTTTGGGATTGGAGCTTGGGATACATATAAGAGGGTTCTAATTACCTCCTGGGCATTCTAAAACTACCACTGTTAACTAACCTGGATTATTTTTCCAGAGAGAGGAGTAGCNTGGGCTGCTCCAGCTCTGCCCCAAGCTTTTGTATTGCAATAAGCAAAATTCCCTTTACATCACCACTTTTAAACCAAATCTCTCATATGTGCTATGAATTTAGATTTAATAGAACTACTGCTGATAAAATAATTACCCATTGATTGTAATGATGAATTGGGGGTTACTGAACTTGAGAAAAGAGCCTTTAAGTACTTAGATTGCAATAGTGAAGCTGTTCTGCCCAGCAGGGCTGGTGACTTGAGTGGGCACAAAGCCAAGCAGAGTGAGGAGCTTTGGGACTCCCCCCC
>VYZR01067625.1:678-10804 GCA_013400675.1 Oxylabes madagascariensis
GGGTCCTGTCCTGGCTAGCTCTAGACCCCGGAGCGTTACCCCGATAGTGGACCAAAGGTAAAAGACAAGAGGCGCTCTTCTTCCTTCTCAGGATCACGGTCCCAGCTTTATTATGGAACCAACCTCAGGTGTTGCAGCAAGGTCCCCAGGAAAGAGAAAAAGAGGAGGAGCTACCTCACGTTCAGGAGTTTTGTGCCCGGGGGAACAAAGGGGGGAGGGGGAGAGGGACCATAACCAATGGGAAGTGACCCAGGGGAGGGGAAGGAGGTGTAAGGAGGGATGGACAAGGGAATACCAGGACCCAGAGGGAGGGGTACAGAATATACCATGTGCAAAGTGTGACAAATCTATTTTTGTGTGCAAATATAACAAATCACCCAGTGCAAAATAATAACAAAAATGAACCAACTATCTAATGCATTACAACAGCAAACAACTGATTGGTAAATGAAATAGCAGCAGCGTAGATTTACTGGAGAGATTATAAAGGTGTGGCAAGTATGTTGTGATTTTATATAATGTAGTTTTGAGAATAGCTCATCATAAGTGCAAATAATTTTATAAATACCCGCTCATAGTCAGGACTTTCTGATGTAAGTTTGCCAGGGTTTTTAAAAGTGCATCTTTACTCAGAAAAATGACAACAGTGTGTATCTTGGCAAATTGCACTTGAAACCTGCTCAGTTAGCAGATGGTGAGACAGTTTTTTGAGATTGCTTGTGCAATAGATTTGAGCTTGGATTATTAAAGATAATGGGATAGAAATATTTAAGGATAAAACATCAAGGACCTAGTGATATAATACTGCAATGGGTTTTGCACATGAAACTCAGGTTGGTATGTATGTAAGACAGACATGTAAATCTAAACTGCCACAAAGTCATGGTTTCAGATGATTCTAAAGGAGTGAGCTACTGCTTACTGCACTTGTGGTCCATCAATGTACTTACACTGTTTTGATATCAAGTCCAAGTTCAATTTATAAGTGGCAAGGAAGAATAACTACACTTTGTAGTAATGCACCCCACATCTAAGTAAATGTTTTCCTTTTAGGGAAAGGTTTGGGACTCACCCCTTGTACTTCTTATAAGGTAAAAGGCCCAGAAATTTCTCTGCTATCTTGACAGTATTTGGCTCAATGCCAAGAGAAAAGCACCTGTTGGGCCCTCTATTTGCCAGTCAAACCTTGTACCCCTTTGAATTGGCAGGTTGCCAATAGAACCATCCCCGATCATTAAGTACATAATAGAGAGAACAAAGGTGTCCCAGGCATATGTTGGGGCATTCTCGAGATGTTGTAGCAGGTGTATGAACTTGTTTCTACACTGTGCACGGCTTCTTTATTGTTTTTGTATTATTTTCTCTCTGTTATTAAAACCCTTTGCTTTTTCAAGACATACTCGACCATGCCGTCTTGCTAATTATTTTAAGCCATTTCTCTGCAAAGGCTGGACCCTCAGAGGTATTGGGGAGGAGGAACCCCAATAACACTTGAATCACTAAATAGCTGTACCTATATGAAATGCTGTCACATGTTTCTTCATGGCGAAAGATTCACAATAAAATTACCTTATTAAAAATGTGGGGTAAAAAAGCAAGTGAACTGGTAAAACTGGCAAAATTCTGTCTGCTTTGCAGTGGGGTTTCATGTGCTAATTATATCTAAATCTTGAATAGCTTCTGCACATAACACTCAGGGTTTGCCTTCAAGTTGATGCCTTAAGTTTTAGCTTTCATATTTTTAGATTCTGTACTGCCTTAATGTGTAACTCTGAACTTCATATTAACTATAAGTTCTCTTCACAAGGTAATTAGACAAAACAATCCTTTTCCAGCTTGAGAACTGTGTTGGTTTAGCATGGATGGTAAAAACCAATTAGTGATTGACTTTGAAATTGACAACCAGATTAGCCAATTAAATATAGGTATAAACCTCTGGATCACACAGAGCTTAAAATCGGGAGGATCTTGGGAAGCCAGCTTTTTTTCCTTCCGGCCAGTGGAGCAGGTAACACCTGTCATGAGGCAGCCAGGCGGGCCGGGCCAGGCCCCGCTGCCCCATCGGGCTTGTGGGGTCAGGCCATGGCTGGGTCTGGTGGCAGCTGGCAGCGGGGGAGGGGAGGAAAAAAGCCCCAGCTACTAACATCTAGCGAGTTTTAAGCTTGCCCTGGCAGCTGCCTGCGATGCCAGCCAGGGCCGAGGGGGAGCGTGGAGATGTTTCCCCCCCCAGGGAGCAGCTCCGGTTGGGCCGAGCCTGCCCTAATTGTCACCGAGGGGTGGGCAAGGAAGCATTTTATAGCATTTATGATCCCTAACTGCCCAGCCGCGCAGAGCTCCAAACTTTTGGTGCGAGTTCCCCCCTGCCATCGGCGGGGCCTTGAAATCTATCACTGTGAGCCGCAGAGAGAGAGAGATAGAGAGAGAGAGAGACACTCTGGGCAAGATTTAACTCTTTCCTGACACAGATAGGACTTCTAAAAACCCTAATCCTTCTTTTGAGTAAGAAAAAAAAGAGACAGAGTGAACCTAAAGAAGACAGGGCATGAAGTCATTGGAGAGAGAGAGTGAAAAGACTTTTTGGGAGGAGGATTTGAGGAGATTCCTATTTTAAGCTGAATTTCTCTTATCAAGCCATGGAAATGAACTCTATATGTAGATTATCCTTTAAATCATGGGAAAGATATGCATTTGGGGAGATTGTTTAAATTTGTGTGTGGATTTTGAGCAAAGGTGTTTGTGATGGACTAAGTGATATTGATCTTATGAGATGCTTGAACAGAGAGATGAGAAGCCCTCTACGCCAGTGAAGAAGTGAGAAGACATCTCTGTTCCCTGAGATGAAGAATCCTTTGCCTTTGGAGTGGTTCATCTTTAAAAAGTGACACCCCAGTATGCAGTGTGCTTGAGTCCATGGCCCATAAGCAGCTTGGGAAACTGCTAATGGGAGGGGTCACAGAAGCAGGTTTCACCGGGCAGCTGTTTTTGTGACAGTTAAAACCCACAAGAGAACTGTTCTAGGTTGTCAGTGGGATCCATGACTCTAAGAGAGACTCCTCTCCTGAAGAATTGATGAAAGACTATTTTCAAATGGTGAAACTGACTGAAAATCACAGGTTTTGTCTCTTTATGTTGTTTGTGAGAAAGTAATTAGTTTGTGGGGGGGAGATGAGTGTTTTGAAAGTTTCATTTTTTTTCCTTTTTTTTCCTTTTTCTCCTTTTAGTGTGTGTTAATAAAATCTATCTGTTTACCTTAAGTTGGGCCTGTTTTGCCTTTTTCTCCTAATCCTATCTCACAGCAGAAAGACATTTAGACCACTACACTAAATTTGGCCAACAGAAACAGAGGTGAACGTGAAACCACTACAGGATGGATGTTTCTGCCCGGTTGTGAACAAACCTAGCTCAAGAATGAAGGACAACTGTTACAACCTCAGGCCCAAAAAGCATAAACAACGGTGAATTGAAGAGAGCAAACCAGGAGGATGAGACTTCATAACCTGTGTTGGGCGATTAAAGAGACGGGGTCTCCATGGTTTGCATCATGAAGCCGATTTTATTGAACACACTGCTGGTTTATATACCTTTCAAGCATGAGCTAAAAATAACTACTTGCTTAGGCAATAACAACCATAACAACCATATCTATGTTTCTTAGTAACATTGCTTAACTATGGGCTAGCACAGACTTGTACAGGCCTGTACTGTCTTGCATACCAAGCACACCCTTATCTCTTCCTCCTTCAGGGTCCTGCCTCAACTTGCCAGGGCTTGCGGCGCTCTAGCACATCTACTTCTGTAATGAGTTCAGCAGTACTTTGAGTCCTGCTTCCTAGCTGTTTTCCCACAACCTGAAGATGTAATTGGACAATTAACCCCAATATGTAAATGGACCAAAATTTATAAAGGTCTAAAAACTTGACTGGTTGTCCATCTTGCATCCATCTTGGGTCCATCTTGGGCAGAGCCCCAGCCAGGCTCTTGTACTGCCCAGGGTGTATCCTTGAAAGGCCTTTTAATAAATACCTACTTTATTCCTTTAACTTTGTCTAGTCTCTGTTCCAGGTCAGCCTCTCTAGGCATCAAAGTGAGCAAAGGAATGCCTGATTTATAAGTGGCTAAATGTACCATGGGCCTCATCCAGCTAATTGCTCCCAGTAACTTCTGTAAATCATGCAATGTTTGACATTAGGCTGTTAATTGCTGAGTGTCTTACAAATATGAAGCTTCCTGTCCACAAACTAAAACAGTATCCACATAGTGATAAATGGTGCTCTGAGGGTAACAACTTGCAAATATTTTCCAGGTATACAAGTTGCAAATTTTCATGGTAACAGTTAACATCATTATAACTGAGCAAAGAATCAATATTAATTCAGTTCAATCAGACTCTTAAATCAAATTTCTTGAAAAGGCAGTATATATCCCAGATGGCAAGTTTTACCAGTCATGCAATATATCAGCATTTCTGTTGAAGAATTTAGACCTTGCTAAGCAGCCTCAAAGCAAGGAATTACCTAATGCTACCAGCATGCAGAAAGATACTACATTTACACAGACAGCTTTGAATCTCTTCAAGAAACAGTTCTGGCAAAGTGCACAGCTCACTGAAAATACAAGGCCAGTTTTAACAGAGTTCTTGGTAAAGATGTCCCAAATATCGCGAGCATAGCCCATATGCATTCTGGGGTTTGAGTACGCAGTGTCACCTGTTAATGGAAAAACAAACTCTCCTGTACCAATCTCCGCAGTTCTCTGATAACAGAGTAGCCTAAGACTTTGTAAGCGGGTGGGCATGCAGCAACAATCAACAGATCTCCGTATTTCAATGCATCCTCTTAGCATTCTGACAGTGATGTGCCATAGCATGAGCATTCCGTGTAGGGTATAAATTTGCCATGTGCCATGATTTATGGTTCTGGGGTCAGAAGGGTAGGCCAAGCCAGGGTAGCTATCAAAGGCCAACATCTCTTGGAGTTGGCCAGTATGCCACGAGCTGGCTCTGGGCAAGCAGTGGCCAAGGGGGCTGGCCGGGGGCCCCTGAGGGGGTTGGGGACCCATAGGGTCCTGCGGGGCAACTGTGCCTGGGGGGCCGACAGAGGCCCAGGGGCCCTACAAGGGCGGGGGAGCAGCCGTGGGGGGGCTGCTGTCAGGGGGCAGCCAGCGAAGGAGCCACTGCAGGGGGGAGCTGGCAGCCGAGAAGCCTCTTGCGTGGGAGGCACCCTGCAGAGCAGCCATGGTGGGGGGGTGGGCAGCCTGCTCAGTGGGGAGCTCCAGGGAGGCATCGCTAGTGTCTGCAACATCACACGTTTTGAGTCCGTTACTCTAAATTGAGGATCGATCCGTTCCCTGGATCTGTGCCTGAGTTCATTATCAGTAGCCTTTCCAGTATACCCTGCTGCAGCTATGTGCAGGAGTTTTTAATATCAAAGCCTCTCTCATTTAGGAGGCAGGTACAGGGTTCTTTACCTGTAATAAAAGTTGCACCAGTGTGGACAAAGTGTTGCAGTATCTTCAAGCTGCACCCATGCTACCAGGACACCTCCCCAGTCCTAGGATTCTCACAGTCCCGTGGTTCTTTGTTCAGCGAATACCACTGACCTAACCTTATAGGCTGTGTTGGCATTTCACTCTCGGTTGGATTGTGATTCGCAAATAAAGTCCACTGTTGTAGCAGGGTCTGAGCTCTGCTTTCTACTTGCAGTCTGAGGGGTCCAGGGTCATAAGCGCTGCCTGGCCAAATTGCAGTCCATCTCTTCATTGCAGTCTGGTATCCCGTTGTTCTGGATCCTCGAGGCTTCGTTGCCAGTCACATTTCACCTCTTCACGGTAATCAGATAGCTCATTGTTCAGACGCCAAATGTTGCAAAGCAGAGCGATGCAGACTCCCCAGGCAGGTGCAAAAAAGAACTCCTTTATTGCAAACACCAGCCTTTTTTAAGCAATCAGCCCATTATCAGTTACATTCCATTTAAGCACAACAAATGTAATTCAACCAACCACCATAAACCACAATGTGAACACGTAATGGTTATATAACTTGTTTTTCTATCTCTGTACTGGTTTGAAAGCAAAACCAGTGAGAGACTCCAAGTCAGAAATACAATTTGAGAGGAAAAAAGAAAGTAAAATAAAATAAAATAAATGCAGTTGTACAAAAGACCACAGACAGAGTCCAAATACAACCTGACACCCTGTTGGTTAGGGTGGTGGTAGCAGTCCAGATGAAGTGGTCTTCTTGAAGCAGTGATCCCATAGACAGGTCTGATAGCTCCTGTCCTCTGAGAATCCAGTGGGTAAAGCTCCAGTGCTGTCCCAAATCCCAGATTACATCCAGGTGGGAATGCTTGGCTCCTCCCCCTGGGCAGAGCATCTCACAATGGAATGATGTCATTTTAGGAGTCATACAGTGGGTCCTTGATTGCCCATTAAACAGAGATAGCTCCCCGAGGGAGTTACCTATGAGTCATGCGGCAAGGCATTGATGGGCCCGTTAACAGAAGATAGTCCGGAGGGAGAGGCAAGGGAAACACTGCCCCACCTGGTTTCAACAGCTCATGAAGGTGGTGATAGAATACATACTTTGGGCACATTTTACATTG
This sequence comes from Oxylabes madagascariensis, assembly GCA_013400675.1. Lineage (NCBI taxonomy): Eukaryota > Metazoa > Chordata > Aves > Passeriformes > Timaliidae > Oxylabes > Oxylabes madagascariensis. The sequence goes on from VYZR01067625.1 coordinate 7,278, forward strand.
TAACCTAGGACAACCTCTGATTCAGCTGAGTCACTTCCCATAGTCCTTTACTTAGCTGAAGCAACAGGCCTGTGCCGTGGTTTTACAAGGGTAACAAGGCCCTTATTTTGTAAGGTTTTACCTATCTGCAACAATTGGTACCTGTTCTTCAACCCTCAGCAGTCCCACAGCAGAAGAGTCCTCTGAGAGACCAGGCAAGGTATTAGGAAGTTTAATGTCCTCTGTCTCCACAGCAGCTATCCCAAAAGCCCAACAATGCCCTTTTGGGTCCTTGAAATATCCTCTCCTGAGGTAATCTATGACAAGAATTCACAGGGCTTTTAGGATCAGTCACAATGGGGTGTTTTTGCTATTCAGTCTGTCAGGCTCACTTGAGCTTCCAGTATAATCAGGTGATATGATCCCCCTGTCACCCAAGAAACGGAGATGGATTCTGCCCCTACATAGCTCAATGGCATTAGGGTACATTGTGCACCAGTGTCAACTAAAGCCTTATACTCTTGTGGGTCTGATGTGCCAGGCCATTGGAACCACATAGTCCAATAGATCTGATTGTCCCTTTCCTCCACCTAGCTGGAGGCAGGTCTCCTCTAGCTCTGGTCATAGTACTCATTACTCACTTCTTGTAAATATGACCTGGAGGTGCCTTCAAGAGGATCAAAAGTAACATCGGCCCTCCTCTTCTGTCTGAGGACTTGCCCACTGGAAACTGGAGCAGCATTTATCCTTGAAGAATTTCATGCAGTGATTGTTCTTCCTCTCAACTCATGTACCTGTGCTGCCAGGGCAGAGGTGGGGTTTCCATCCTGCTTCCTCATGTCCTCTCCATGGCCATGCAGGTAAAACCACAGGTTACCTCGTGGTATGGACCCTCTCTCTCAAGCAGGGAGCACTTGTTCCCAATAGCAGAGACTCTGGTCCATACTGGTGGGGGCATGGGATATTTCCTCTCTAACTTGCTCAAATCTTTTGAGTCTGTCTACAGTCTTGGACGGTCTTTCCACAGCTGAGGCACAGGTTGGTAGGGAGGAAAAAGAATGATCTTCATATTGCCTGAAGCACTGTTTTCCTTCTTTCATTGACATCAATGCCAATAATTTGGTGTATGATGATGGCACACAATGGCTGCAGTCCTGTTGAAGTGGTAGATGTGGTTCTGTCACGGATTGTGTGTGCTAGACATCATCTAGGTCTACAGGGGACTGCTCGTTATTTGAATGCCTGGAGATTACCTCCAACACAGCTAATTCTTTCAGGTACTGGTTACCTTTCTCAGTAGCATTCCATCTGCTTGGGTATACTACTAGAACAACCTTGAGAGAATACCTTTACCTTTTGCTTGACAGGAGTCCCCTCCAGAAGCTGAGTTTCTGCCCTCTTCCCAATCCCCTTGTCAATGCCCACATCCCAGGACAGGGATCCCAGTTGCTTGGCTTCACTATCATCTAGTTTCATATCATTGGCTGTGATATCCGAGCATTGAGCAGCTGGGTTGCCAGGGGCTCACCCAACTGGCTGCTGAAATCTTTTTGCATATCTCGAAGCTCACCCAGGTATGAGGATTGGGTGATTGTCTCTGCCTCTTCCTGTTCTGAGGGCCCTACTTCCTCTTCATCCCTCACTAAGTGAACTGATTTGGCCTTGGATTTCTTCTTCTGTATAGGGGCGACTGCTACCAACACGGGTTGCTCTTCTGGTTCAGCTGCAATTTAAGTGGCCAAGGTGCCTGTTGGTCTTTTTTCCTCCTTGTTCCCATGAGGGTGCTGTCTAGTATACAGCAGTGTCCAATAAAGAGTAGCCAGAGCTCAGCAAGTTGCATAACTTTGCACCTCTCTGGAGCTGCCACAGCATTTTTCCATCACATATTTTATTACTTTAATAGGGTCCTGTTCAAGGGGTGAACTTCCAAACCATCAGAGAAGTCCTCCAAATACTGTCCCACGTCCTCCCATATTCCATGCCATTCATGTCCTCCGAGATCCAGGCCCAGTGCCCTATCGCTGCAGCTGAACCTTGGTCCACTTGCACTGCTCTCACCACGGGACGCAGGAGCAGGGGTAGGGGTTCCACAACTCATCCGTGACTTTGGGCCAGGGGTCAGGATCGGGGGGTTTCCCTCAGGCGGGCAGCGTTGGCTCTGGGAGGCCTCAGGGCGTCTCGCAGCAGGCCACTACCCCCTTCACAGGCTGAATCACTTCAGCTTAGCCATAGAGGGAATTCAAATGCAGAGCGAGACTATTCAAATGCAGAGCGGCAGCTCTGCTTTGAAAAAAAGGAACGCCAGCCAGCGGCAAGAGAAAGAACTATGTGAACTCAGAGCGCTTGTCGATAAGCAAATGAAGGAAAGAGAAAAATTAAGATCACAGTTGCTAGAGGAAAGGAAAAGGAGTGAAAAATTAATCAAAAGATCAGCTTACCGTAGTCCCGATCCGGACTATGATGATTGGAGGGGTCGGCGCGGTAGAGATCAGTCCCCTGGAGAGAGTAGTGCCGAGCGGAGGTTTACCCGCCCTGCCACAGCTGAGGAGAGGGCAGGGTTGTGGGCAGAGGACAGGTATTCTGGAATGCGAAGAATGACCGACCTTAGAAGACGATCTGAAAGCCAGTGGGGGGGGGAGGAGAGAGGCCTCAAGAGTGGGGAAGAAGTCCTGGGTGAAGCTCATATGACCCCGCGCTCGGCAGTGGAGAGGGATTATACGGGACGCCTTAATTGAGGGAGAGTTCTTCCACACACATTCCCGGTAATCACTGTCCCTGGTAACCCGAATCAACATCAGTGGGTAGCGCTGGATTGGAAGCTTGTCCGTGAGGGGCAAAAAGCAGTAATGNCTCAGAGCGCTTGTCGATAAGCAAATGAAGGAAAGAGAAAAATTAAGATCACAGTTGCTAGAGGAAAGGAAAAGGAGTGAAAAATTAATCAAAAGATCAGCTTACCGTAGTCCCGATCCGGACTATGATGATTGGAGGGGTCGGCGCGGTAGAGATCAGTCCCCTGGAGAGAGTAGTGCCGAGCGGAGGTTTACCCGCCCTGCCACAGCTGAGGAGAGGGCAGGGTTGTGGGCAGAGGACAGGTATTCTGGAATGCGAAGAATGACCGACCTTAGAAGACGATCTGAAAGCCAGTGGGGGGGGGAGGAGAGAGGCCTCAAGAGTGGGGAAGAAGTCCTGGGTGAAGCTCATATGACCCCGCGCTCGGCAGTGGAGAGGGATTATACGGGACGCCTTAATTGAGGGAGAGTTCTTCCACACACATTCCCGGTAATCACTGTCCCTGGTAACCCGAATCAACATCAGTGGGTAGCGCTGGATTGGAAGCTTGTCCGTGAGGGGCAAAAAGCAGTAATGGAATATGGACTTACAAATCCATATGTTCAGACCTTATTAGACCACATTTTTTCTAGCAGTTTAATGGTTCCGTTTGACTGCAGAAAGTTGGCAGACACCTTTTTAAAGCCTATGCAGAAATTGTTATGGTTAGCTGAGTGGGAACGGAAAGTGGATGAAGCAGTGAATTATTAAAATATGAA
>VYZR01067626.1:0-22358 GCA_013400675.1 Oxylabes madagascariensis
CATCAAGGAAGAGTGCCAAATCTGTGTCCAGATTGTCTTGGATACTCTTCGAAATCTTTTTGTTTTCACTTATTCAGCTGCATTCTGTGAGGTAAAGAGCTGTGGCCTGATGCTGCAGTTGCCACTTACAGAACTGCATCATATTGCAGGTACAGGAGCAACACATTTGTGAGATCAGCAGCTCTGGTTTGTAAAGTCCATCAACCCTATGTTATTTCTAGAGTTTGAAGATAGGCTAGAGTCATAGAATGTATGTTTTGGAATACTTACTACCTTTCTCAAATATTTATTTCAAAGGCAACCCACTGAAGGTCGATCCCGGGATGGTGGTTTACGTCTTGGAGAGATGGAACGAGATTGTTTGATAGGTTATGGAGCCAGCATGCTTTTATTGGAGAGACTGATGATTTCAAGTGATGCCTTCGAAGTGGATGTTTGTGGGCAGTGTGGCTTGCTGGGGTACTCTGGATGGTAAGTTGTCAAGTGCCTCTGTGTAACAGAACCTTGCCCTTGGTTGCAGTGCTTCTCAGTTTTCAAGAGCTCACAGGCACCAGTTAACAGTCTCATGCGCTTTAATCAAAAAACTCAAAATTGGTATTTGGAAAAACGGTGACGGGATGGTTCTTTATTGTGGTCTGATTGAAGTTAGGACTGAATTGAGTGTGTAGTCAATGGGCCGGGGATCTCTCCTGTTGTGGGGGCACAGGTGTTCTCTTCCACAGCCAGGCTGTTGCCTTCAGTCTGTCTGCTGACCTTCCATCCCACTGCTGACCTTCCATCCCACCCTTGCAAGGGATTATCAATCACCCAATCCCATATATCATTTATATTTTGAAAAGCAGTGTCAAGGTACTTGACACTTCTGCCAGCAGAAGTGAGGATACTGGCTAGGCTAGTCACACATCTTCCTGCTACAATCCCGTGTTGAACCTCACAAGGCTGAAGAGTGAGAATGGGGACAGAAGAATATGAGAAGAAAGCAATATCCCCTGCTTGCTTGTTCTCTAGCTATGGGAGTTCATAATCCCATGCATTTGGTTTTCTTTGGCTGTGCCTCTCCCAAATACCTTTTGCTTTGTAGTCTTGTAAAACAAGGAGTTCCTCCTCAAAGCATCGAGCAAATGCACTGATCCCATGTTGGAGCTTGAGAGATAAGCAGCTGTCTGTTCAGAAATTCAGCTGGCTTCTGCCTGAATGACTTGTCCCTAGGAAACTTCTCTCTAGACTGGCTAATAGTCTTGCTGTCTTACTCTGAGACCTAACACAGTACTGAGTTGGTCTCCTGAAAACAAACTGGTTTTTCATGTCGGGGAAGCAGAAAACTGGATGTCAAAGCTGTGTGGAGCTCACAACGTGCAACACACTGGGTTTTGCTTTAACTGTCTTTTCTCTCCAGCACTTTTGAGATGTTGAAGTTGTCCTGTAGCATGCTGAAAATACAACACTATTATTAGAAGACAAACTGCTGTTTATAGTCTTATAGGTGAGGGAGATGTTTTGCTTTGACCTGGTTTTGCTTTAGGCAAGCAGAAAACAGACTTGTGAGACCAATAGGAACTTGAGATACAATGTTCTTGCAAGCTTTGCAAAAACAGGTGACCTGAAGTCCCATGACTAAGGGAAGAAAAAACAAATGGTGCAAGTTCAAGTTCGAAGTTACTCCAATATTTATGTTGGGGAAAGACAGAGAGTTAAAAGGAGGAGGAGAAAGATTAATTTCTAAACCTCAAAAGACCACAGTTGGAAACTTGCCACGTCTTGGATATCAGTATCAATCTATTGGGAGAGGCAGGAAATTGGACTTTATTCACCTCAGTGCCTCAAGAGTGATTTTTCCATGATAATATGAAGTAGGAAAGTAAGGTATATTCTCAGTTTGTAGATGTATAAAGGTGACAGCTACTGTTTCTGCCCTTGGTCAGACCTTTCTTCTGAAGCATGTGGCTTCTGGCCAGAAACCCAGAAGCAGCAGCTCTGCTCCTGGGGGAGCAGATGTTCAGACAGAGGTAAACATGTGTAATCCAGAGGAGAAATGAGCCTTTCTCTGGGCATCCTGTTGAGATTGGTGATTTTCAGCTGGGCATGGTCCTGCTGGTTCTTGTGCCATAACTCTTTTTGAGAGTCCTGTTTTTTTATTGAGGAGGTGTTCAGTGTATGTAAGAAGGGAAGCTTTTTTCTGACCCAGGTCTCTTAAAACTACTGCAATGCAAATAAAAATTGTAGGAAGTAGTGTGAAAGGAAGGGCATGCCATAAGTCAAACAACCAACCACTTCTGTGTAAAGCATTGTCTTTAAAAACCTCACATGCAGATGTAGCTCAATTATTTTCTCAATAAGACCTTTCAGAGCAGTCCTTGAAGATTTTCAGAATCCACAGGAAGTAAAAGTACCTTGAAGAAAATTAGGAATTTGAACTTCAGAAGTAATACTACATTTTATTTTTAAGGTGTTGCTAATACATTTCATTTTTTGAAGTTCGTAGCAAAGTTTAGTAACTCCTTAAATAATGGTGAAAGAAACTACTGTCTCAGACAGAGCCAGACATTCTTGCAATTTGATTCTGTGAAAAGCTGTCTGATGTGTGAGAATAATCAATAAGTGAGCTTCTGCTAAATTTTATACTGTGTCTACCAGTATCTGAAGTAAATGGCCCTATAATGAGCATCACAGTAGAGAAGAAGTCATTAAGAGAAACTTCCAAATGGGCCTTTTCAGAGACTCGGGCATTAATAAGACATTGCTGCAAGAAACCTTTTAGACGCATTGTTTGTGGCTAGCATTAAGGGCACTTGTCTTACGGAGGATGAGCCCTTCCTCTCAGACAAGGACTAGCCCCTGGGTACGGTTTTCTGCAGGATAGTAACAGCAGATCAGTGTTGGGGCCTGAACTGGTATTTTCACAGGGGAAAGGGCCTCTTGTGGCAGTGACAGAATTTGTCCCTGTAAAAAATGTGGTTGAAACTTAGTACGATTTGCTGGGTTTATGCAGATTTACCAACTTAGATGTTTCACAGGTGCTTAGGAGCAGAACTCCACTGAATGAGCAAAATTTGGTCCTTTTTTGATGATGAGTTATTCTGATCTCTCTAGTATGTGCATTTTAAAATATACATGCAGAAAAATTTTGTTTCTGGTCGAGATTCAGCCTTGAATGGTACAGTTGCCTTTTTCTGAGTCAATTAGTGTCAATTCTAATACCAAATGGTCTTTCAAGTACTTGTTTCTGTGACCTCTGTTTGACAGAGTTTTGTGCTTACCGCACCTTTCTGGGTGGTCCCCATCGAGTACAGAGCGGGCCCAGAACGGTACAGCGTTGAGCCTGGGTGCAGTGAGTAGTCTGTGCTCCTCAGTCCCTAGGAGCTGTAATCAGATGCCAGACATGTGCTCGTAGCAGAGAAGTTGTGTCTCATCAGGCTTCCAGGGCCTGCAAGGAATTCTGTCTCTCCTGTTGAGAGCAATTGCTTGCTTGCCATCGCTGGAGAACAGCTCCCATGTAGGTCACTTCTTCCCACCATAAAATACAGCTATCCCTATAAATATGGACTAGGGGAGTAGTTATGAACGTGCATTGACTGTGAGCCTCATTCTGTACCACAGAAGCCTGCAGGAGGTTTGCTAATTCTTCTTTAATTGGATCTTCAGACTGTTACGACTTTATGCCAGAAATATTAGTTTGTAATAGGAGGAGTAACAAAAAAAAAAAGAGCTTTGTTAGACCATTAGGAAGTGCTGAGTCATTCTGTGTTCCCAAAGGAGTGGCTTTCTCAACTCTCCAAAACCAGAAAATAGAATATGCAGGAGAATGAAGAAATAGGGAGGTTGGAAACAGATTTTTATAAGAAATATTTTCTACCACCATTGAATGTGAGTCCCAATACTGTAAAGATGGCTGACTAGCCTATTTATTCCCTATATAGTCAAGGTTATATCTATATGACAAAAAATCCTTTTCCGTCTGAATTTTAAGATCTTTACAGCATAGAGCACAAAGAATAGGTGTTAAAGCAGTTTTACTGAATTTCTATGCTGACTAAAGTTTAAAGATGTAAGATGAGAAGTGCCTCTTTTCTGGAAATTGTAATAATTTGAGACATTATAGGGTGAAATTGCGTATAAAAGAACTTTTTTTCATCCTGACTCTTCTTTTTGTGACACATCTGTAACACAGAATTTTAACCATTTTTTGAGAAACACTTGGCTTTGTTCACCTCCTTCCTGTGCAGTACTGAATTTGTTGACATTTAAGTGAATGCTGAAGGAGCCGAAGTCAGTCCTGTTAGCTCCTGAGCATTGTGATTGCCCTCCTAGAAAAGTGCAGGTTTAATATTAAGCTCCTGTTGATTTCAGTCAGATTATTTAAGGACTTAAAGCTATGATTTAAGCACTAAATTGTGTCTCAAGCATTTGGTGCTTCTATGACTGTGGCCAGTCTTTAAAAGCAGATGGACAAAATTGCCACGACAGTGGCAATTGGGTTTTTTCAGCAGAAGTTATGGACCAACTCTAACTTTCTTTTTGTTTGTTTCCCTAGGTGCCACTACTGCAAATCATCATGTCATGTGTCTTCTCTGCGCATACCTTATGCCTGTAAACTCTTATTCCAAGAACTGCAGTCCATGAACATCATTCCTAGGCTAAAACTGGCTAAGTACAATGAATGAACAAGATGAAAAAGACCCAGAAAAGTACCTTAAGGAATTGAAATCCAGCATAGGAGGTTTTTTTTGGTGAACAGGAATAAACTCTAAAACCTGAGTGAAGGGAGGTGCAAGACAGTAGGAAATTTTTCTTACATATCTGCCTTGCTTTTAAGCTGACATGGAAGAGTCTGTCAGTGAAATACACTAGGAGCAGTTCGGAAGCCTTGATTAGTCATGAACAGGACACGTGGGAATTGTCAAATAAGGCCATGGTCCAGCAAAGCGTTTGGATCACTTCAGGAAATCCCATGCTTGCATTTGAAAAGGTCTTTGCTGGACAAGGTCTTAAGCAGAGCTAAATACACATCTTATTCACAGAGGTTAAAAATGTTTTCCAAACGATAGTAATAAATGTTTTAAATAATACTGGCTGAATATGTTGATGGTTATGTAAGGATGGTAAGGCCTTATAATAGCTAAACCATTTTCTGTTCCTAAAGCAGTTTGTTAAAGCAGTTTGTTAAAATTTTCAGAAGTAGTGTCAATGTTAGAGAAATGAAGCTACTTTCTCAAGAGCTTGAGATCAGACATTTTGAGTGAGATTTCAACATACAGGTGCATTTGTGTGCCAGCAGTGGTGTGCCTGTACAGGTAATATGCTCTCAACTAAATGTACACAGTTTCCATGAAGTTCAGGGGAGGAGGTGACTGCATATGTAGCAAGTGCATGAATACAGCACACACGTATCCATTCCATTCCTACTGAGGGTAGCAGATCTGATAATACACTGGCTCAAAGTCCTGAAAAGACAGGCTGCAAACACTAGGTAGTGATCATTACCTAGTGTGCTGTTATAGGACCCTAGAACTTTTTTAAAATATGAACATAACCAAAACATTTTAAGAACAAAACAAAACCTATGAAGAACAACAAATCCTTCACTGACAGTGAAACAGGTTTGAATAACCTGAAAGGGTTTAGAAAGGGAATAGCTGGATTTTTTTCATGAGGTCTGAGGCCTAGAACTAAAGCAGTGGATGAACTAAGAATAATTTAGTACCCTAAACTAATGAGTCCTTACTCAGCAAAGCATTCAGTTAACTTTTTAAGCAAAAGTCATCAACGTGCACAGACTTCATCTGTCCTTTAGTGAAAAGCAGCACTCTGGGTCAGCAAGGATACAGAACACTGCTTCTGATGTGGAAGTCCTGAGATGCTCTTTAGCTCCTTATATGGCTGAACTTCGTGTGCTGATCCTGACGATCCTGCTGATCCTGACACTGCTTATGCAATCATGTTGCTGCTATTCTCTAAGTCCTGAGCACAGATGGGTATCAGCCTGACTAGATTTCTTTTTAGCCTTCCACAAAATGCTTAAACTAGTACTTCTGTGTTTGGGCTTAAAAACCAAGCCTGAAGAAATAAATTCTACTTTCCTTCTCTTTTTTTTTTTTTTTCCCTTTTTCTTGCAACTGACAACACAGATGTCATCAAAGCACAGCTGGAGTGAAAAAGCTCTTGAAGCACCTCTTCCAGGATCCAAACAGCTCAGGGTTATTTACAAAAGAGTTTTAAGAGAGTGAGAGAGTGACGTCCTCCACACCGGAGGAAGAGGTTAACCAAAACCTCCACCGAACGAACAACCTCTGCTTTGGTGCCTGAGATGGCCCAGCTGCGGCTCGGGAGCACCAGCAGAGGGAGTGAGCCTCTAAGGCTACGGCTGCTGGGGGCACCGCGGAAACCCGCTGAGGATAAGGGTCCTTGCTCCCTAGTCCTCTCTCCGGTGGTCTCCTAGGTTGGGTGGTCAGAGCTGCAGGACATGAAAGACTAAGAAATGTGTAAATTGCACACGTGGAAATTGAAGCAGTTACAGCAGAGATGGAGGAGGAACAACGAAGCGTGCTCATGAGTAACCTCATTGAGAGAAAAGGTCTGTGTGCAGCCCTGAGGATGATCCTTGTAGCTCGTTCACCTCCAGCTGATGAAAGCATGGGGATGAATGGTTTTTTGAAGGTGAAAGATATCCTGTAATAGCTGAGGTTTAGGAAGGAAGGAGCAACCTTAAGGATGATGGATAAGCATAAAGCATAGAAACTAGACATGTCTGGCAGTAAGTGAGGGTTACCCACTATCAGCTACTCTGATGATACCTACATCAGCTGTATTTACACATCACTGCTGCCTGACCTAAGCCTGTGCCTATGCTGGAGGCTTATTTGTGTGCAGATCTGGGTTGAAACTGATACTTACTTCTTATGTCTCTCTAAGAAGCTGCCTATGTTCCATCGTAATTGACACCTGCAAGTAATCTCTTGGCAATGGAATAAGCGTTACAGAACCAGCAGCAGAAACAGAACAAATGGCTATGGATTCCTGGAATATGGTTGGTCAAAGTGGCAATTCATGGAAGGAATCTTACTGCAGTCAGGAAAAAAATTGTAATGCAGGGACTGGTGGGGTAAAATACAGAACCCCAGAGCTGTCATATTACTTTCCTCTGGTGAGCCTCATCCTTGCAGCCCTTTGAATTATCTTCCCAGACAACCACCCCTCCCCACTTTTTATACTGTTGAATGCCTCCAGAAAGAAGATCTGATGTCAGTTCATGGCAGTACTGCTGGAGCTGGTCTTGCCCAGATCAACCCTGCCATCACTGTCTAACTGCTGAATTAGATCCATAATCTGAACAAAACCTGAGAAAATCTGAAGGGTTTAGCACTAGGAGCTGTGGCTAGAAACCTACCATAAGGTTTTCATTCCATTGCAACTTCTTTATTCCTTGTATTTAGTGCTCAGGAGAAGCTTTATAGAATTGCTGTTCAGCAGGAAGGTCTTGAGCATCAGTCCCAGCTGAAATACCAGATGCAATCCGTTTTCTGATATGAGCAAGAGGTGTGTGCTGCTGTTGGAAAGAATACCTAACTCCATGTAGTATAAGTTGCCACTTGCTTTGCAGATAAAGGGTTACATGCTGTATATCCTAATGAATACTGTACATGTCCAGCCCTACTGTTTGGTTGTGAGAAACACAATGAAGCCAGGGCTGAGCTGCAGAATGCTGTGGGGTAGAGAGCAAAGCACAGGGCTTCTGGCCAGTTCTGGAGCTGAGAGCAACACAGGTCACTAGTTTAGAGTTCAGAAAAACAGCTTCACTTCAAATCATTTACATAACCCTGACAGGTATTTAAAAAAAAAAGTTAAAGGTAAATGTATACAAACATAGAAATAACAAAAACAAACTATAAAGAAAAATGAAACCAGACTGGCCAATTTTGGCATTCAAAGGGGAATATTATGAAATAAAGGCATATTGAGATGTAATAATTTTAAGATGAAAGTAAAGGAAGGGCTCCCACTAAGCGCAGTTGGTTTTGTTTGTAATGCCCATATTCATTAAGAGTTTTCCTTATGAAGAAGCTTCAATATGCAGTGAAGAGAGCTTTTTAATTCGTTGGATTCCTTATTTCTTGTTTAAACAGGGAGGAAAACCATTGAAAAACATAGGCTCATGATGATGAGAAATTACTATGTCTTTTCTCATGTTTTCAAATGGTAAATAGAAAAATATCTGTTGTTTATAGCAAAATGGGAGTACGTCATAATTTAAAACCTGTAAAGGCTGAAGAATGTTTCACTGGTTAGTGGTAGCAAATGGCAAACTAATGAAAAGTGCTGTGCACCTGACAACGGATTTGCAAGCCCTGCTCAGACCACCTGTAAAGCCTGACAGTAACTGGTGTCACACAGGTGCAAAACCAAACTAGAGGGGCTAAAAATATGTCTGTATGTCTGTACTTTGCCCCAAGGCTCTTGAGGGTGAGGGTGGCCCTAGTGAGGGGGAACATAGTGGTTGAAACAAGGTCGCTGGCTTGCAGCCCTCCCAGAGTGACCCACAGGAGCCCTCCTCAGCTGTGTCTCAGCGCAAGCACCTCTGGAGCTGTGGCAGGGAGCTGACTTAGCACTGCTGGGACCCCCTCCAGCCGGCCTCTCCTCTCATTGGAGCTGAGGATTGTTTTACAGCCCTTTGCCATTTCAGCAGGGCCATGGAGCACTTGATGAATTCCCTCCTTGGAAGAGGACGTGACTTGCCCAGGGCCACAGAAAGACTGTGCCAGAACTGGGATCAGGGCTCCACAGTCCCCAGGTGCCAGACATGTGTTTGCCTTAAAACTGAGCACTTCATCAAACCGTAAAATCCAGCCAGATGGTGACTCTTTCCTATTATCTGGACCAGTGCTGGGAGGCTTAACGTGTGCAAGGCACGGTGAGGATCCGGATTCCAGTTTCTGTGTATAAGGCTCAGAAGCCCAGAAATGGATCTGTGTTTTAGATCTAAATGTTGCTAGAAACTTTGAACCAAGTTCTGACTTTACTCCATACTTCTCTTGAAATATTTCCATCTCAGCATGGGCCCACCAGTTTCAGTGGAGGAGTTCTTTCTTTGGGAAGGAGTAGAAAGGTGCAAAAGTGAGGAAAACTACTTTTGTCAATCTTGCTCTGCCCTGGATATGTGGTCCCAGTCAAACTCTGTGCTTTCAGGTAGCCAAGACTGCATAATCAGTTTAGCCTCTCTGCAATCATTTAAGAAATTGCCATATGAACCTGAGAGGCAAATCCAGCCCCTCTGCTTTCCTTACATACAAACATACATCCCAAAACACCAGAACTGTCAGTTGAACTCTCCAAACCCAGGTCAGAGCTAATACAGAGAATTTTTGAGGCTGGCTTTTTTTCAAAAGTAGTCTATATGGCTTTATTCTCTTTCTGTCCCAAAATCAACAGCAAATATTTTTGTTGTCTACCCAGCAAATGGACTTAGGCCTTTATTCCATCTTCCAAAAAATTCTTCCAAACTCATGAGCTGCCCACTGCTCTTTGCATCTCACCTCTGGGGAAAAAAAACAACTATGTATTTCTCCTAACTGCAGTTACCCCTTTATTTCTGTGTTTCCTGAGGCAGGTAACTGAGGTGGTTCCAGTGACCACGTATTTTTGCAGTAAATTTGTTGTGCATGTCTTTGTCACCTCCTCCCAGTCAGTATATAAACAGCACGTTAGAGCCAAATTAAAAGCAATTCCCTGCTGCTAAGTGCAGCAGAGCCTTTGTCCTTCACTAGTCTGAGTTTTGGGGAGCTCCTTGACCTATGCATATGCTTTACCGTTCCAGATGGTGCATGGTAGTTATTGTCTACTTGACAATAAAACATTATAAACTGAGAAATAGCTCAAGAACTAAGAAAGAAATTGGTGTGCTTAACAGTGAAGTTCTAATTTCTTGCTAAAATTATGTTCTAATAATGGAAACAGTTTTCCCTTGAACTCTGGTGAATTGGAAACTTAAACTCTGCATTCAAGCCTCCCCCTGCTAGTCAGAGGCAGGCACTGAAGGTAATTCTCTGTGCTCCAGGCAGATCAAAAGAAGCTGATTATCAGTCGATCATCTAAAAGGATATGACAGCTTCACATCCAGTTGTTCGGCAGCTGAGATGCAGTCTGGAATGGATCTTTTCTGTGTCTGTTGTCTATAATAGCTTTTAGGGCTGGCTCTTCTTCCAACACACAGTACAAATCCTCTGGTAACTAGTACCAGCTACACTCAACAAAAGCCAGCTAAATCTGGTGTAAGCTCGGAAATCAATGACTGCTTGCCCTTTTCTCAAGCTCAAGTCAGCAAGTGTCTCCCAGGCTGAGCGTTCTGGGCAGCAACCCTGGAGGCAGTGGTTCTCAACTCCTATGGATGCTGATACCACCCAGGAGAGTGAATTCCCCTCCTCCAATCACACTGACCAGTGACCAATGTGAACCAGATATTTCCACTGATCTCTTCTGGCAACACTGTCACTACACTACTTTATAAGCAGAAGAGAGCAATAAGAGAAGATCATCTAAGGCTGACTGTGCTCATCTTCAACAAAACTTTGCTTCAGAAATGTCTACAGTTACAGCGTGCCAGCTGAAATTCATGTTACTTTTCTTTCCAGCTTAAAAGGTGTCCCCTGCCCCGTGCATGTGCAGTCCCATCATTTGCATGCCTCTGCTCTTCTGCTCGTTTTCTCCCAGATACCTGCATGTGTGTCTGCCCTAGCCACTTTCTCATAGTGCTTGTGTCAATTAAAGGCTTTTGAAGGAATTGGTGCACCTGTTTACCTAGGCGGCCTTTTGATGTTTCTCTCCCAGTTCCTGCATCTGTCAGCATCATGTTCCCCAGGCACAGACACAGAGTTGATTCCAGAAGTCGTCTGTCAGCTTACTCTATATCCTGTCCTTCACCTATATGTATAGCTTCCTCAGGGGTGTTAATATATGTAAAATAAAGTTAACATTTCCTGTTCTGGTAATAAAGATGAGTAAGTGGGAAAGAGAAGCCAGTACAGAAACAAGATACTTCTCTGTTTCTTCCATGGGATTTGCCCAGTAGATGAACATAGCAGAAACAGGAACGGAGCTGGGAAGGAGGGCTTACGGAAGCATGGGTTCATACTGAGAGAAGGAGGCTGCTGGCTCAGGCAAGAAAATATGGAACCACTCACAGACTGCAGGCCACTGCTAAAATAATGAAGTATCACTGTGTATTTAGTTGTTGCCAGCAATCTTGCAGCCTTCACAGAGATACATGGGATCCAGAAGGATCCCCTGAGTCACTGAACTCAGATCCCTGGTATTGCAAAGAGCCATCTTACCGTAACTCCTTTCACAAGCAGTTCCCATCCGTTCCTAAAACTAATGCAGGCTGGTGTCCCTGACAATCTATGGGAAAACTTCTGTACAACATCAGCCTAAAGTTGCCTTTAAGTAGAATTAGCTAAATTAATAGATAGCAGTTTATATATATTTTGTTGTTGTTGTTCCTGTGCCAGTAGTTTTGTTGAAAATGCTTTTCTTGGAGTTTTCCCCCAAAATATTTGTTAGAGTTCTGTACAGATGCTCAGAGTGTAGTACCAGCATAAGGAGCTTTTTATGTCAAAAAAGATGTGGTCACAGCTTACTGGCACAGACAGCTGCAGAGTAAAAGACAGTCCTAGAATTGTGTTTTACTGAAAATATCTCAAAATACCTGGATGATAAGTTGATGCAAACTATCATACTTCCACCGTACCTCTGTTTTGCTAAACCATCAAAATAAACTGATTATTTGTTGGTCACCTAAAATGGTATATCAGCTTTGCATCCAGTTGTTCAGCAGCCTGGAATGTGTCTTCTCTTGATGATCTTGGTCTCCCTTCCTGCACCAACAGAAGTTTGTATTCTTTCTTGAATAAATTTGGTAAATAAATTCTTTTCACAATAACAGCAGAATCCCTCTCCACTAAAAATGCATCATCTGATGCAACATAGGGTTAATCTCCCTATATTTTATGGCTTGTAGATGATCTGCATAGGCAAGAGCTTGGAGTGAAAATTCCCAATTGTGTACTTCTTGCATCCTTGCTGAGGCCTACCCATTGTATCATATCAAAAACTGCAGCTAGTGGCTCGTACTTCCATCTGAAAATTGCCAACCTGCAGCACAGGAGATGCTCTGTGCTTTCAGCAGAATAAAGTACTTTATATTAAAAGTGTCATATGGGATATCCAGAAGCAAGGGATTCTTTTTAAATGTGTAAGCAAAACCCAAACAAGAAACAATAACGGAGCTATGAATTACACTGGGGTGATCTGAGACACTTGAGGGAGGATTAGGTGAGAGGGAAAGCAACAGCATTGACATATTCCACAAGAATGTGGGGACGGGAACTAACCTGGAGAGGCAGGGAGTAAACACATTGCAGCAGGTACCTCTGCCTAACAAAAGTGCTGCTGGTGATCCTGCCGACACATCGTCCTCCACAGAGAACGTACACCTTTGCATCCTGTCAAAGAACAGCCCAAGCCTCTAGACATCCAGGCTGTGCTAAATCCCATCCTTCTCGTCGCCCCCAGAAAGACCATATCCCTATGTTCACAAATCCTGTATTTTTATTTTGCTCATCTCTGGAATATCAGCAAGACGAGAGCATCTCTGAAACTTTACACTGGTGAAGTTTCCACAAGCGCAGGGTGCCCGTGCTGGATTCCCTGCGGCTGCCACGGCAGGTGCTGCACATTTCCAGAGGCCGGGCCTCTGCCTGCGGGCACCTCCCCGCGCCACGGAGCGAGGGATGGCGAGTGCCCGCGGGCTTGTGCCGGCCCAGGGCTGGGCGCCTCAGCCCCAGGGCTGCCCAGGGCTGTGACCACCCGCAGGAAGCCGTGCGGGCACCGGGTAACTAACAGGCAGCGCCGGCGGCACCTCCTGGGTTTTAAAGTTAACGCGGGTTTCAAAACCCCTTGAAGAACGAGCCCTGCGCAGAGACAAAAATGTCCCTGAGGTTTTGGGGGGGCTTCTGCCCCCGCACGGGGCCCGGGGCTGTCCCGAAAAGAGCAGGCTGGCCCTTAGGGGCCCTCACCCACGGCCTCCCCCGGGCTCCCCTCAGGGCTTGCATCATCCAAGGTAAAGCCCGGGGGGAAAAGAAAGTGGGAAAAACACCATAAAAAGCTGGGGAAATGTCACCGTTTTGGCGGTGACAATCAAAACCCGCCCGCACGGCCCGCGGGGGCGTTGAGCGGCGGGGCTGAGCGTGTCCCCTGGCTGCGGGAGCGGACGCTCCCCGATGCGGGCGGTGTGGGGGAGACGGCCGGGCCGGAGCCCCGCGGGGGCAGCAGCCGGGGCCGGGCAGCCGGAGGGGGCCGGGCGGGGGCGATGGGCCCTGCGGGCAAGGCCGGGGCGGCAGCCGGAGCCGCAGGCCGCGCCGTCCAGGGGAGGTGGCGGCACAGAGCCGGCCGTGCCCGCCCCGTCGGGGCCCCGGTGCGGTGCCGCCCGGAGCGGAGCCAGCCCGGCGGCACCGCGTGTACGGGGATGGAGAGATGGAAGTTCCTCGTCGGGACTGCCACGGCCGTCGGGAAAGAACAAAGCCCTTGCGTTGGACCGGAGTTGTCTTTTGCTGGGATAGAGGGCAGAGGGAGGAGAAGCATCAGCCTCCTCAGGCCTTGCTCCACCGCCTCGCCGGACGCGTCCCCGCGGCGGGCAGAGCCGGCCGGCATCCCTGCCGCCACCGCGAGGGCTTCCCCGCCGGCTGCAGAGTCGGTTTTTGCACTCTCCGGTATTATTTTTACTTCCTGCACACTGTGGACTCCCCACGCCAAAACTCGGCCTGTGGGGGCTGGCAGCGGCCGCCCCGGTGCCCGCCCGGCCCGGCCCGGAGGGGCCGAGGTGCCCCGCCGGCTCCCCCGCCGCCGGCCCGCCTGGGGATGCGAAGGAGCTTCCTCTTTAGCAACCTCGCCGCTTGTTTTGCTGTGTGGGGTTGGTGGTTTTGTTGTTTTTTTTTTTTTTTCCCGACGGGGAGAGGGAAGGGGGGTAGTCTGGGTGTAGGGAGGGGAGAGGGGGAGAAGAGTGGAAAACGT
Source organism: Oxylabes madagascariensis (assembly GCA_013400675.1). Lineage (NCBI taxonomy): Eukaryota > Metazoa > Chordata > Aves > Passeriformes > Timaliidae > Oxylabes > Oxylabes madagascariensis. Next base: position 14,059 of record VYZR01067626.1, read on the forward strand.
TGGCTCTGTCCATGGTCAAAGTAATTCAGCTATAATCCCCCTTTCTCTTCCTCTCCTGGAGCTCTATTCATATTCTAATCACAGCTTTTCCTTCCCTAAACCAGCCACTTTTATCAGAGCCCTAGCTTTGCACTTTTACTTCCACTTCCAGCACATACAACCGCATGCAGAATAAGCAACTTTTTCCAGCCTCTGTCCTGCTCCACTCTCCCCCCGCAATCCTCTAACCCGAAAAGCCATCCTTGCATCCTCGGACTAAAGCCGGGAGGCAACAGCAGTTCGAAAATGCACCCCGTTTGGTTCTTCATTTCTCCTGGCAATCGGGATCTCCCACCCCCCTGCTTTCCGCCCGGTCCCGTGGAAAGCTCTCTGGCTCAGCCGCTCTCCGCTGCCAGACAAGCCGGTGGCGAGCGGCCCCCACTCCGCCTTGCCCTCTCCCCGAGGGCCGGGGGGACGCACGGGAGTCCCTGCCGCAGGTCTGCAGTGCCAGCATCGCTTGCCGAGATACTGGCAACTTCTCTCTATCCTCACACCCCTCTTTCCTACCCACACGCATCGCTTTTTTCTTTTTTTTTTTTTTTTTTTTTTTTTTTTTTTTTTTTTTTTTTTTTTTTTTTTTTTTTTTTTTTTTTTTTCTTTCTTTCTTTTTTTTTTTTTTTCTTTTCTCCAATAAACTAAGCTTACAAGATATTTGGGAAGCTGTGCAACTTCCAATGCCATGTGCCCGCGAAGGATCCCAACCCAGAGCCCACCGGGAGGAGGAGAAAGAGGAGGAGGAGGGGAGCTCAGCCGTGCTGCACGCACACCCGGCAGCCCCAAAGAGCATAACCCCAAACCTACTGCCCGTTTGAAGATCTAAGCCAATTTTGATCTCGGTCTGTAATGAGCCAAGGACCTTGGGTGGGGGCTGGGGGAGGGAAGGGAGGAGTGGAAGGACCGCTGGAACTTTAAATAAGAAAAACGTTTCTAATGCTCTAATAGAAGAGGGAAGTCTAAGTGTTGGGATTGCGTAGATCTAAGGCCCCCCTTTTTGGAGGAAAGCTTTTCTTATTCAAAACAGCATCACAATGGGCTTCACATTGAGCCTTGCCACATCCCCATCTGAGTAGCAGCCATTCATCAGGCTGGCTGGCCTATCAATGACATTTCTCCCATCAGGGCTTCTATAAAATGATGCTTTTTCCCATGAAACATCCGCAAACATTTTGACGGGTCTGGCTTTGCCCTGCTGGATTACGGAGTGTCCCTCTCTCCCGCTCTACACCCCCCTTCCCCAACTATCTGCCTCTGCCCTCTCTCCCTATCCCCTCACTGCCACCCTGCTCCCTCTCCCCCGCGCACCTCTGAGATAGGGGCTCTGCACACCCCGGGACCTTGGGGCTCCCGTCCCGTCCATGGGAAGAGCATGCATTGCGGGTTGCTGGAGGAACCCGATATGGACTCCACAGGTAAGTCCCCCCACGCAGGCAGCGGGCTCCTTTCGCCCGTCAGGGAGGACTTTTCAACTTGACCGTGGCGGCGGGGGCAGCGCGGGCGGCAGCGGGGGGAGCCGCCCGCCACACCGGCCTCGCAGGCAAATGAGCCCGGGCGTGTGCGGGGGAGCGGGGTGCGGGGGCCGCGGAGGGGGAGCTCTCGCTCCCGGGCTGGAGGAGCCCTACAGTTCCACTTGCAGATACGATAGAGCAGAGGGGTTTTTTCTTTTCTTTTTTCTTTTTTCTTTTTTCTTTTTTTTTTTTTTGTGCTTTTCATCATAGCCTGCTGGCCAGCAAACTAATTGCCTCTCCGCTTCTAGTTTTAGGCGCTCACTTCCGTTAGAGCAGCAACGAGGCGAGGAAACTAGGTTTACTAGGGAAGATGGTTGGTGGGTTAGGGCAAACCCAGCAACCGGGGCCATCCTGTCCCGCGAGCGAAGTCGGGGCTGGGCCGATTCGGAGGGAAGGAAGTTTGGGGAAGGGCAGGGTTGGGTCTCTCTCCGCGCACCTCCAAAAGATGCCCAGGCCGGTCCTGTAACCGGGCGGGAGAACGGCGACCGAAGTACCAGCAGCGGGCGCCGCCAGCGGGGAGAAGCCCCGGCGGGAGGGGACAGGGACAGTGGCAGAGACGAGGCCGGCCGCCCCGCGGGCCGCAGCCCGCGCCCCGCCATCCGACGGCCGTCTCTGCCGCCCGGCCCGGCCCGGGGGCGGCGGGAGGGACGTGAGGCAGGGCCCAGGCCTCGGTCTTCCCGCTGACAGCCGGCAGCCTCTCGAAACGGCGGCCCCCGCTCTCCCACTCCCGCCCGCCGCCCTGCCCGCGCTCCCGCGGTTTCCACCCGCCGCAGCCCCCGCGCTTCCGCGTGCAGAGGAGGGCGGCGACCGCCACAGTCACCTCTGAAAATTTCATTTATTTTATTAGCACAGGAGAACACCCCCTCCCTCTCCCCTCCCTCCCTGCCCGCCCGCCCAGGCGCTCCCTAGGCGGACGGCTCGCAGGTTAGGTTAGGAAGGGCTCAGCCCGGGACGGCCCTCCCGCCGCCCGCTCCTGATCTGTCCCGTGCCCTCCGGCAGCCGCTGCGCCGGCTGTGACCGCCGTGCCCGGCGGAGCTGAGCTGCCCCGGCCCCGCTGCGGGATCCGGTCCCCTCCGCGCCTCCCCGACGGCCTCGGCGGGCCGGGTTCCGCCGCTCCCTCGGAGGACTCGCAGCTCCGTCCCGGCTCCTCCGGGGTTGCCGGCGCTGTGCAGGTGTAGCTGGTGCCGGTGCAGACGGGGCAAGGGGCGATAGGGAGAGGCAGTCCCGCCTCGGAACCGCTTCGCTCCGTGCCGCCACAAACCCGCGAAGGTCTTTCTCATCCCTCGTTCCCAGCGCGGCCGAAGGGTGTTTTGTAAAATTTAAATATCGAATAAAAACAAGGGGGGAAAAAGAGAAGGGGAGGGGTGTTTCCCGGCCCGGCTCGGCTGTTCCTGCAGCGGTCCCGGCACGGGGCTCTCGATGCACCGGGTAGGCTCGGGCCCTCGGCGGCCACCGGCGACACCAGCCGGGTTTGGGCCACATTTACTGCCGGGTCCCTCCGATAAAACCCAGGCGGACTTTTCCAGGGAGAAGGTGTTCGTCGGGGAAGGAATCGTTGAGTTCGGGTTAGAGCGTGTGCAGGAGCTAAGAGAGTGTTAAGAGAAAGTTGTCGTCCTGCCCGGCGGCACTGCCGAGGCGGGGTTAAGGGGACTGTCGGCAACATCTCGTTGTCGGGAGGAACGGGTCTTTGGGGAAAGAAAAAACCCAAACCTAACAAAAAAAGCCCCGCGTTTTCTGTTCCTCCTTTAAGAATTGTCCTTTCTCGGGCTTAGCCTCCGTACTATTCGTTTCTTAATTTCAGTAAAGTTGTAATAAGTGGCAGCATGATTGATTAAGATAATATTAATCAGAAAACACTTTAGTCTTGCTAAGCAGATGGCAAGAAAAGTGGAGCTTTGCAGTTGTCTCATTCAGACACCTTAACCTCCCTTTCACAGGACTTAATCCAATTAGCTTTTCTCCTGAGTTTCAGTTGTTATGTAAAGATCCTTTTGCATTGTGGAGAAATATGGCTTCATTGAAAAAAATCAGTCATGTTTTAATTCATCTTCAACAGAACAGATTTTCCCTAAACCACCGGGATTAAAAAAAAAAAAAAAAAAAAANTTCATCGCATCGTCTTGCCGCCGCCTTAAACCCCGTCAGGCGGCCGCCCGCCCCCGGCTGTAGTTTCTCAAGCTCGCAACTCCCCCGAGCCGGGCCGGGAGCTGTCGAACCGCCGGGGAAGCGTGCAGCCTCCGCCGATCTCCCCCGCCCCTTCACTGTGGAGCACTAAGGGTGATTCCGGGGGGCTGTATCTGGCTTTTGGGGCTCGCCCTGCGCTCGGCTCTGCCCTCACCCCTCAGCCCCGCCGGCACCCGACAGCTCCGTGCCCGCAAGCTGCCGGGGGACCGAGGACGGCGGCACCGCGCCGCATCTCAACTCGGAGTCGAGGCCGGCAAGAGGGCTGTGGCAGGCTGGGTGCTCGGGGCCAGCGCCCGGGGCTCCGCGAGGGGCGGGCGGGGGAAGCTTTGCGGGCGACCCCGAGCGCTGATAGCGGCTGTCCTCAGCCGCAGCCCCCCCTAGTGACACGGGCACGGCGAGCGCCCGGTGCCCGCGCCGTCCCGCAGGAGCTGTCCCAAGTTTTCTTTCCCCGCCCGCTCGGGAGCGCCGTGCGGGGACGCGGGGCGCCGTGGATTTCCCGGGGCTGCCAAAATCCCTGCCCCGCGCCACCCCGGGGAAGCCCCCGCCGCGCCGCTCCGGGCGCAGCAGACCAAGGAAACAGAGGCGCGTTCTTGGAGAGCAACTTTCCTCCACAACTCAGTAAATACCGGTCTTTACAGCAGTGTTGGAGCCAGGCAAAACCTCCACTGGTTTTCAGGCGCTAGATGGATGAGATCCTTGGGACTTGAAGCTCAGACTTAGGAGCTGATCCAAAGCCCATTAAAATGAGCAGAAAGCCTTTCAATGCTGTCAAGGACGTTGGGATTAGGCCCTTAAAGCAGTTTGAACCACGAAAAGCTGCTTCCACTGCCTGGGTTGAAAACTTTGTGGCAGTGGCCAGATTTCAGTCTATCTTCTTATCAACATAGACAGGTGTTGCAGCAGTGGTGGGTGACCTTTGCTACGAGCTTGCCATTTAAAAAGGATCTAGCATATTAAGCATTGATTGAGGAGAATTAATGGCTTTCATGTCCTGGTTCAGTTAATGAAATTACCAGTATTGGTAATAAATACTTGAATGCTAGTTGGGAATGGAACTGTGACATTTCAGAATGTATGTATGATGCTAAAGTGTGTGATCTTAGGTCTCGATTTGTTTAATCCAAACGAATGGTTGATTTTGCCTCTGAAAACTGTTTGCTTTGCTTATTGCAACACAGTGAAGAGGAAAGTTGCTATTGGCTTTTTTCCCTTACTTTCCTGGAGTATTTTTCATACTTTTTTATTCCAATAAGGAAAAAAAAGAGTTCTTTATTGTTTTAGAATTTGTGTTTATAAAGGCTCTAACCCACTGAGCAGTCAGAATGATCCAATGATTCTTTTGAATCCTAAATTTGATACGATATGGAGATGCAGAAGAAATACCACTGGTCCTTTATATAGTTGAACCTGAGTATTTGTCCTGTGTGATTTTGTATCTTATAAGATTTCGCAAATGAAAGAAATGGAGCAGGGGAGAAAAAAAAAAAGTTTTCTTTCCTGCGAGCCGCAGAGTTGTGCGGGCAATGTTTGCGCAGCAGGACCCGATTCCTGGCAGCTCCCTCTGCCTTCAGCAGCAGAAGCAGAACAAGGATCCAAACCCAGGTCCTGTCACTGGATCAGGTCTTCATTCTTGAAGGAGTTTTAATAACTTTGTAAAATCTGTTGGGATTTTTTAGAGGTTTTAAAATGTGGTGAAAATTGCCTTGACCTAAGAAGTTCATCTTTTGAGTCTGACTCAGAGAAAAGAATGATTTTATGATTTATTTGTCTGCTAATTCATTAATTCTAAAATTCTCAGGGAGAGGCAATTTGGTATTTTTCCCTGCTCTGCAATATTTACCTGCAGTAAAGATCTTTAAAAGGATGGAAAGAAAAAAGTACTAAAACAAGGTTTTGCATAAGAATAGCCATAGAACTGTAGGAAATTATTTCATTTATTTAAGTTGCAGTTTATGGTTTACAGTCCTCAAGATTTTGAGTGTAATCCTCATTACAAAAAGGTCTCTGGATTCTGACAGACAAAACTTTTGGGTGTGGACTGTAAAGAAACGTGTAGCCTCAACTGGTCTATTTCAGGTGCACCTTTACTATAGTAAACATATATTGAGCAAAAGACCTTCTCAAAATTAGAAGGGACCATTGTGTGCTAAGATACTTGTGATGCTGCTACAGCTGTCCCACAGAAAGTAATCAGAAGAGTATCCTGCTTCCATCAGGGTTGTTGGCTTGCTTGCCTTTAGGAAATGAGGCTGGTTTTCAGCTGGCAATGCAGTGAGTGTGCAGGCAAGGAAGGTTAGTGTAGCTGTAAAATCTGCAGTGTCTCTGAATGTAAACACCTTTGCATTTTGCTATCTTAATTTGCAGCTGGTTTGCAAGTTAGGACAGTCATAAAGAGGTGCATCCTCTGGAATACTATTTCCATACATAGGATTTCAGTATAGCAAACTAAAGATCAAATCGTGGGACCACTGAAATCTGTGTGTTGATGAAATGTTACCACTTCTTCAGATCAAGACTTTTGAGGAGGTGGCTTTAAATACAGCTGGGGCTTGACGGTTCATAACAATGCCTTGAGAGCAGTGGTGGGCTGTCACGTAACTAATACAAATATAAGGTCAGTCCTTTGGGGATACTTGATGTGACATTGGAGTTCAAATAACGAGCTCACAATTCTGTGAGTGCTGAGGTTTGTGAATTTCCTAAGTTCACCCACTTGTCTGTTTCCCTGCATCTGTGCTGGATTTTCTATTTGTTTCATTGTGTGTGAAAATGAACCCGGTACGATCCGACCCTGCTGGAGCCCAGTGTCCCGGCAGCCAAGGGGATTTGATTGCTGACATACTGGTTAGGAAGATGGATAGTGTAAAGGATATTTGATAGGTGAGTGATCCTATCGGTAACAAGTGTAGGAAGGAGGAGTATGTGGTGATTATTAAGCCACTGGAGGCCTGTGTGGGTTTTTAGGATATCTGGAGCGCTGGCATGTTTACACACATCTTTTAGATCCTGTAGAATTGTATATATGTGCCAGGGATTTTCTGGGAACTTTTAAAGCTGATACGATTTGCTGTTAGAGATGGGTTCTGATCCTGCAGTGGCTTCACAAGGGAAACACCTGTTGAAGTCCATGTGTGTGCCTGAGAGGGTGCAGATGCCCAGGGTTAACATGTAATGATCGCTCCCCACAGCTGGGAATGTGTAATAACTTAATTGTAGCTATTTTACATGCATAACTAGCACTACTGGCCTGTCTTCATTTACACTTCCCTCAGGAGACTTGCAGCAAGAGTAGTTTATTAGCTATTAAATACTAGCCAGTGTTAGAAATGGTGCATAAAGTCGGCGTCAGAGTCTTTCTTGCTTGCTGCAAGAGCTGTGGTTTCATTCTCTGCATATAAACACATCTTTGATTAAATCCTTTCACCATTCTTCCCTTTCTGATAAATCTGAAATCAGGAAAAAGTGGAGGGGGTTAAATTGAGCCTTGGCTCTCACTGCACCCAGTAAGAGAAAGCTCATTTGAAGCTTAATTTGCCTCAAAACTGAAATGTGAAATGTAGGGCTCAGTGCTGTCTTGTTTCCTTCACTTCAGCTACAGTTAAGCACTTTGTTTTCTTTTATTGGTAATTTAACTTAATTTCTCTGAGATGGAAGTTGTTACAGGAACCAAGGAGTTGATTCACAGCTGTGAACAATGTGTTCACAATTAATTAGCAGTTTATGCAGAGCATTTTTGTGCAGGACACCAAATATTATCATAAGAGCAAACAATATATTTCAGATAGCCAGAACATGCTCTGAATGACTGTTTCCCCAAAACTTACAACCCTGATAATTAGAGGCATTCATTTCAGAGTAGTAGGCTGGGAACAAGTGCTGGGATTTCATCTGTTGTCTAGGCTGGATGTAGTCACAGTCTGATGCTGCGAACATCACTCGGACCGACTTCGCGCTGGAGCTTTGGGTGCTCATGAGCCTCATGGCAGGGACTGAAACAAAAGCACAAAATCCTCTTCTCTAGGGGCTTTCATTTCCTTGCTGAGATCATATCTAGAAAAAGAAACCTGATATTTCCTGGAAGAAAGGACTACAAATTTCAAGTGTTAGAAATTACTGCCATTTTTTTTTTTAATTAAAGAATACTGTTGCTAGAAGTAGAAATACTTGTTGTTATTCACCTTCTCTTTCCTCTCTTTTAAAACTTCCACTCCTTAGAATTATACTATCAGACTCCTGTTTCTTCAGCTGGTTTGGCTACTTGGGGCATGACTTACAGATGCTCATATTACGTCAGGTAAAATTCATTATATGAAAAATGTCTTATACACAAATATAAGTTTGCAAATGATATCCACAGGTCAACAAAGGAAAAAAAAAAGACAGGAGCTTTCTGTTCTTGTATAGGTTTGTCTGTTCAGATCGAGCTTGTGCTATACTTGTAAAGCAATAAAATACCGGAAATGCAGTGACAAGGGAAATTTAAAAGTAGTGAAAAAAGTAAAAAGTAGAGGTGCCACTAAATGTAATGTTAGAAGGGCTAACACTTTTTTTTTTTTTTTTTTTTTTTTTTTT